>CAEFZX010000345.1:0-46040 GCA_903066825.1 Alfaro cultratus | reverse complement strand
GCTGAAGAGGAAAGACGCTGAGCTGGAGCAGCTCTCACACACAGAGGATCACAACCAGTTTCTCCTCAACTACCCCTTACTGCCAGCACACAGTGAGTCTACAGGCTCATCCAGCATCAACATCCGTCCTCTGAGACACTTTGAGGAAATTACAGCAGCTGTGTCAGAGTTCAGAGATAAACTACACGACGTCCTGAGAGACTCATGGACAAACATCTCTCTGATGGTCAATAAGGTGGATGTTCTACTGTCAGAACCAGAACCAAAGAGCAGAGATGGGTTCTTAAAGTGTTCATGTGAAATCACTCTGGATCCAAACACAGTACACACAGAGCTGGTACTATCAGAGGAGAACAGGAAGGTGACACTGATGGATCAACGTCAGTGCTATTCTAGACATCCAGATAGATTCACTGGATGGTGGCAGGTTCTGAGTAGAGAGAGTCTGACTGGACGATGTTACTGGGAGGTGGAGAGGAGCGGGTTTCAGGTTCGTATAGCAGTCGCATACAAGAACATCAACAGAGCAGGATGGAGGAATGAATGTGGATTTGGATTTAATGACAAATCTTGGGCTTTACAGTGTTCCCAAAGCAGTTTTCAATTTGGTCACAACAACATCTGGACCTCCATCTCAGGTCCAGTTTCCTCCAGAATCGGAGTGTACCTGGATCATGGAGCAGGTATTCTGTCCTTCTACAGCGTCTCTGAAACCATGACTCTCCTCCACAGAGACCAGATCAGATTCACTGAACCGCTACTGGCTGGAGCTTTGGTTGGTAGAGGATCCTCTGCAGAGTTCTGGAAACCCGGATAGATCAGGATTCGTTGTTCTGATGTCTCTGCTGTTCTGTTCTTTAATTTTCTGGTGTAAATGTAGATCTCTGGGATCCAGGAGCCATAAAGGAAATCTCTGCTGATGTTTCTTTCATTCTGGCATGACAGAAATATTTCTCCACTCAGTGCCATCCACGGGCAACCGCCCAGGACGGCAGTTTGTAGGGGGCGGAATAAACAACCACAGCCCCTCCTCCATAATGTGATTTATAAACAGTTTAAAAAAAAAAAAAAAAATAGATTCTGTTTCACTTGTGGGTTATTTGCCCTTCTAGTTTCCCTCTCACTAGCCAAAGTTTGTGAAGATATGTTATGTGTTTTATTCAGTGTGATACCTAATTACAAAGAAATAAGTGTTAAGGAAAAGTATTTTGCGAACTTTCTCCCACTGAACAGAAACAAAACTGGAGTTATCATCTCCGGAACGATCTAGAGTCAATCCACAGCTTCAGTTCTTACAGCTGGAAACTTGAGATCAGGCTGAACTCTGACCTTTAGAGTCACATAAAGACAGTTACAAAGTCGGCCTTCTATCCCCTGAGCATCATTTCCAGGATCAGAGGACAAATGTCTCAGCAAGAACTAGAGAAACTCATCCATGAGTTTATTTTTAGTTGCACTGATTTGATTTAAACCAGATTATAGTCTTTGTTCTGTTGGCAGCAGAGCTTCAATAGCTCTTTTTTATAGGATAAAATGAATGATCGGCTCACTCTTTGTCCGCTTACATTCACACATCATTTCTATTTTCACTGCTGCTTTACATGTAAAGCTCTGGAGTCTCACGTTGCATTTCAGCGCTTCCTGCTACTGTTATCAAGCAGCCAACACCGAGCTACATTCAGACTTTATTGCATTTCCATTGAGCAGAGCGTTATCTCTGCCGGCTTATGGCGATCCTTCATCAGTACTCACTCCTTTCATCAATCCTGCACAACCTCACCTGCCTGATTGGCTGCCTCAGAGCAACAGAGCTCTGATTGGTTCAGCTGTGTTCTTCATTAGAGAAGAATTGGACAGCGCGCTGACCCCTGGAAGCTTCCCACTTGATAAATGTCCCCACCTTCTTCCAGCCATGCAAACAGGAAGCGGTGGCTCTGATAAAACTCACCTGCCTGCAGGCTGCTCTCAGATCTTTGGTAAATTTTTGTCCGAAGTGCTTACTCTAGTCAAAAATTAAGACATGGAAACACCAAGAGAGGCTCATTTGCATTATGGATGCAGCCAAGTGTGGCAGGTGCAGAAAATCTCTGCAGCAATCGACTGCTACAACATAATATATTTACACACATATCAGCTCAGCGTTCTGCACCTTACACTTCATTAGTACTCAGACTCATTCTGCATGCAACTGCAGTTACATTTAATTTAATTTCCTGTAGTAGATTAACACAGAGCACCTGCTGTTGAAAATAAGTTAAGCCTGATTAGCAGAAATGCATTAATTTACAGGCTACAACACAAACAAAAATATCTTAAAACATTTTAAATGTCAGCAGCAAACTTGGATTTGTTATAAATTATAAACTTCATTTTCCAAATATCTATTATACAATATGTTACAAACCTTTTAAGACATAATTACCAACAGAGGGATTTGACTTTTGTTTAAGGGGGCATTACACTGCAAAAACACAAAATCTTACCAGGTATTTTTATTTAGTTTCCAGTGCAAATATCTTAGAACACTTGGGGGAAAAAAAATAAAAGTAACTTTTCAGAAAGATATAGGAGCTTATCTTACGTTATTTCTCAAAAATTGATAATAAAAAGAATACAAGTTTCACTGGCTGATTATTTCATTTGTAACATGAAAAAAACGTTTTGTTATAAATGAAAAAAACAAATCAATCCCACACCAATTCAACATAATTTCACCACATCACCTAATTTATTGTACAACCATACATCTTTGAAAAGCAGAAGTGGAGCCTTCTGCACAACCACCAAGTGGTTTCTGGATGGTAAGTCAATAATAAAACACTTTTCTTTTACCTACAGAGGTAAAACCAACTGATCAGACTTGCTGGAGCTACGCTTGAGTTGCTAGGTAACGGTGGAACTCTGCTGTGGTTGCTAAGTAACGGGTAGTGTGTGCTGATTTGTTTTAATTTAGTTTAGTTTGCACAGTTAAAATACAGATTGTAATAATGATTCATATGCAACCACACATCTTTGAGCATTCAGGAGGTTTTTGAAACGACTCATTTTCCAGACACCAAAAAACATCAACTTATTGCCAAAACCTGGTGTTTTATTTTGTTTTATTAAACAAGTCTCTACTTCTTTTTAGAAGCAGTAGAGACTCAAATGGAAGCATAAAAATATCCAAAATGAGAATTTTGTTTAATAGGTCCCCTTTAATGTATAAAGAAGTGATTCATAATATTTCAATATTAGTGGGAGGCAAAGCGACATGAAAACTGAACAAGCTGCTACGTTTCGCTTTGCCTGCTCGGTAAAATATGTTACAGCCAGAATCTGGTGTCCACACAAAACCAACACCTGCTTATTGAACACAGTCAGAACATTAATCTCTGAATCATCAGCATGTTGCCTCTCAGCTCCTGCACAGCAATGCATCAGGGTGTCCAACTCGTCGGCACCAGCAGCTCCCTATCAGTCTCTTATCACTGCGGCTACAGGGGGGCTCTGCAGCCAGAACCTTCAGTCCGCTAACAGCAGCTCCCCCGCCCTCCAATGCCCCCTTTCTGCTGGAGTCACAGCTCAGCGAGCCAGGAAGTGTTGGCGTAAGAGCGTTTAGGAACCGCCTGCCAGCAGCCGAAACAGCTGGAAGCCAATAGTCAATGGGAGAGCAGTGAATTATTCCAGAGACTCAAACATCACTAAACTTGTTGGAAAAGGAGGAGTGAAGAGGAAAACGCAGATAAACGTGCAATCTCTGCCAACAGGAACTTCCCCAGAATGTGGGGCAATTCGAGAGAGAGAGAGAGAGAGAGAGAGAGAGAGAGAGAGAGAGAGAGAGAGACGAGGCTCCAGACAGAGAAATTAACATGTTGTTATCATCATGTATGCTGTGGGTGGATCTTGTAGGAGGAGGAGCTGCTAATGTGTTTCTTTCTGCTTGACTAAACATCATTGTGGAAGGTTGGAAAACAAAGCAGCCAAACGTTGCACAATAAAGGAAGTTAATGAAAATTAATTAGATTAAAGCTCAAAATTAAAGATACACTATTTGCACTTCAGTTCATCAGTTACATTTTCAGAATGAGAAAATAATGTAGAGAAATTTTGATAACATATTTATAAGTGAGCTATTAGGTTTATGGGAGATAAGAAACATGTTATTACAATTTTTTATTTTTTTTTATTTTTTTGCACAAAATTATTCTTAGATGATGAGATTTTAGTCTTTTTAGGGCATCTGGTCACTTTAAATCCAAATAAGCTGCTGCTGCTGGCCAGATGTGCAATTGTACAACCTTACATCTTTGAAAAGCAGAGGTGGAGCCTCCTGCACAACCAACAAGAATGAAGCTAGTGGTTTCTGAAGAGCAACAACAAAACATTTGGTTTTTTGAGCAGCCATTGTGCAGCACATACAGTGGTGAAACCAGCTGATCAACCGTGCTGGTTGCTAGGCAACGGGGCTAGTCTTTGCTTGGGTTGCTAGGTAACGGGCTGCGTCTGCCGATTTGTGGCGTTACATTCTGGAGGCTTTTAAAACAACTCATTTTCCAGACACCAAAAAGTATTAACATATTGCTACACACAGGCTGTTTTTATTGTTGTAGGGTTTTTTATAAGCGCTTGGGTTGTTTTTAAAAGGAGAAGAAATCCAAATGGAAGAATAAAAATGTGCAAAATGTCAATATTGGACAATACATCCCCTTTAAAATCCTGCTGAAATGGCTCCATCTTTAATTCCTACCAGGAAGTCGTGGTTGTTTGAAGGATTGTGATTGTCTGACAGATTTTAGCTTAATGCTACACTGCCCCCTATGGGTGTGGCATGATACAACATCACTCTAGTGTAATTCAGCAGGTTTTACTTTTCTTAAATCCATCAGGTGTGAACAGGGTTATATTATAAGAACAAATATCTGCAACATTGTTTTAAAAAGACAGCTTTTTAAAAAGCAATAGGTACACAAGACATTCGACTGTAAGCAGGGATTTCATTTCCTATACAAAAACAGACAAAATCTTTTGAAGAATTCCTTTGTTTTTCCTTAGAATTTTTTTTTTTCAGAATTCAGACTTTTTTGTCTGAATTTTGTGTTTTTTTCCTCAGAAATTTGGCTTTAATCTGAGAATTCAGACTTTTTTCTCAAAATTTAGTTTTCTTCAGATTTTAGATTTTTTTCCATTTGAATTTTGTCTTTTTCTCGGAATTCAGACTTTTTTTATCCATTTGTTTTCCACAGAATTCAGACTTTAATCTTCTTACATCAAAAGTCAGGATTCTTTTTCTGTTCCCAGTGGCACTAATATTCTTCCGTACAGAAGTCTATGAATTGACCTGATAAAACCTTTTCTTCTGGCAGGAGAACCTGAGGAGACGCGGCTCGTTTGAGCCGACAGGAAGTCTATTCTCCTCCCTTTTCCTGGATAAATATTTGATCAGCTGGACTGTGATGGGTATTGATCAGCATCTTTACCCGCTCTTTATTGATCCGACTGTGATCACTGTTCATATAAACACATCCACATGTGAAACCTCTAAATGTCAAATCACATTGTGGATTTAACAAAAGCCATTTAATGTCTTTTTAAAGTGTTTACAGCGAGTATCCGAGGTGCTTTATCAGATTACGAGCTACAGGCCTGTTAACAGGTAAGATTGAATTACTGCAACGTCCTTGAGCCTCATGCTGGGTGACCCTGGCTGCAACAAGCATCTCTGGCTTTAGAGGACAAAAAGAAACCATCAGCACAAGATATAAGAGAGAAACACTTGTTTCACACTGAAGTCCAATGATCATCTTATCTCCACCTTATGGAGCTTGAAAAGTCTCATTAAGAACAGAAAAGGTCTGGAAACTGGACACTCAGAGGAAAAGATGGAAATTTGTCTAAATCATAATTTCATACTAATGTACTGAAAATGCGTCATGATGACGATACAGGGCAGCAACTAATGATTATTTTAGATATCGATTAATGGATTTACTGACAATTAATTGGTTAAAAATTGGTAAAATTCTACAGATTCTTCATGTAAAACCTTTTTATACATTAAAAGATGCAAATTTCATTTTTTAGTGATAAACATTTACTTGCATTCCTTTAGTGTACTCTATGATTTGTAGCAAATGACTCATCTGCAGCTAAACAGTATTTCTGTGAAAAGCTCAGACCTTTCTGCTGGACTTCATCGTACACAAACGATAATCTGTTCATTAATCTTTGGATTAAACGATTAATAATTGGATAAGAAAAAGTGCTTGAAAAGAGATTTTATTTACAGAATTTGAATTGGTGAAGTTAAGACTATGCTGCTTGAGGAGTTAGGAAATATATTTACAGGTTTGTTTTTGTATCTTAAATCAAAATTCATACATTTTGGTACAGTTTTGGCTTAATTACTGTTCTGAGAGTGTTTTGTTTTTTCAGCAAATAGCCTTTTTTGAGTCTTTTTACTCCAGTTAACAATTGATCAATTAATAAATTAGTTGACGAATACTTTAATAATCGATTAATCACAACGAATCTGATTAATCGTTTCAGCCGTAAGATAAAAGCTTTCAGTTTGCTTGGACATATTCTTCAATTCCAACCATTTTTAATCCAACTTCTCATCTTTCACATAATTTATATTTTACTCTTTAACACCTTAAACCTAATCTTTAAAATATGAAGATACAACAGAAATCCCAGCCACTTTCCACTAATCCCAGTCCCACATCTCATCTGTCAGTGGGAAGATGCTCCCATGATACCGGGTCACCTGTCATGGTTCTTATCGGCTACAGCAACAATTTAATTACACCGTGCAGGAATCAATCAGCTGCAAACGCATCAGATTGGATTTGATTTGGTTACACTGATTGGTCCGGACAGACAGCAATATGTCCAGAAAAGGGAGATAAAATGAAACTTAATTCAATTACAAGGATGCATTTTCAGTTTTCTGTCTCCAGATGCTGCAAATTATCCGTCACTAGCAGGAGGAGTTGTCAGAAAGTTTGGTTTGGAAAATTTTACGTCTAATTTTAATTAGCACAGGATTTATGAGTACACACTGAATTTAAGTGGTGTCTAAAGTGACTTATGTATTTATTTTTTTTAAAGATGGTTTGTCTCACACCTATGATTAGGGCCACTGGAGATAGAGGAAAAAAATAGAAGTAAATTTCTGACAAAAAAATCTCTGAAATTTTCAAATTAGAATGAGAAATGCTCAAGAAAAAATGTGACAGAAAAAAAAAAAGATAAATTTAATAAATATTTCTCAAATTCTGACTTTGAAAAGTTTAAAATTGCTGGAAAAATAAACTAAAAAACTTTTAGATTAATCCAGAAATTTTTAAGAAAAATAACTTTTGAAAAATTTGAAAATGTTCAACTTTTGGAAATTCTGAGTTTCAAAAGTTGGAAATCTAGAAAAAACTGAAATTTTGAGATTAATCTCATAATTTTCAAAGTTTTTTCTAAAAAAATTTGAGATTAATCTTCCTCTAAACCTTTACATTTTGTGAAGAAGAAAGTTGAGCTCAGTGTCTTCTTCAGAGGTTTTTCTGTTGCTTCCTTCAATGGTTCTTGCTGCAGCGCCCCCACAGGCGAGAAGGGGAACATGTTTATTCAAAGTGTTGGGTTTGTTTGACATGATGCTGTGTGAAGCGAACGGCAGCAGCTGAAAATGTGACAAATGTTGCAATTTTGTTCCCCAGTGGAACCGAGTCTACCAGGTGTGGAAACACCTGTAGTTTAGGAAGAGCTGACCAAAAGCTGCAATTTAATGTAACAAAAATACGCAGCAAATTTGGAATAAAACAATTGCAACTTTTAATTAAAAGTTTAATAAAATAAACTGTAGAGACTAAAAATATTTATGGCAATAGAGTAATATGGATGCAGCAGTTTAAATTAATTTGACCTTTGTGGAAAATAGAAACAGAATTGAATAGTTTATCAATAGGAATAAATTATCTTTATATATCTCTCTGGTAACTTTAAATTCGAATTATTTTGAGCTGCCTGTGAATTATGATCTTTTAATGCAGTACATCACGGCGCTCTAATTTAAACGTCGTCCGATTGTCAATTAAAAGCTACATATACTTTCATTTATCCATTATGTTCTGTATTACACACTTCATTACAGCATCAAATGAAGCTGTTGACCTGCAGCAGACTGATTTCCTAACAACAGCTCATTAACAGTTCCTGTATAATCCAACAGGCTTTGATGTTTGCAGTCTTTCCTAATCTCGCTGCGTTTCCTCCATGCTGAGCAGAACCAGGTGCTGCTGATCAACCGTCTGTTTCTGGGTCCTCGGCCCCAGCAGCTGAGCACACGCTCGGATCAATAGCGGCAGAGAGCGCGTATTGATTATGCGTGTAAGTGATGCTAGCGATGGGGGTTGTCATGGAAAAGGAGGCGGGGTGAAAACGGTGACTGGATGCAGCTTAGTGGTGAAACTGAGGACGACGGCTTTCCTGCAGGCATAAAGTTACTAGTTACATTTACTTGAGTAACTTTTTTTAGAAAAATTTACTTTTAGCAATACTGAGTTTTTACTTTCACTCAGATGTGGGCAGAGCACCAAAAAGCTACTCAAGAGCAGCTCTACTTCAACATATTTTTACTCAAGTAAAATTAAAAAGTAGCCATTCAAGAAATTACTGAGAGTAAAAAGTATTCAGTAAAAGGTTTACTCAATTACTGAATCAATTAAATATTTAAAAATTACACCATCAAAATATAAAGTTAAGTATAAATTTTGGTATTTTAAGGACAAAAATGACAATAATCCACATAAATAACAAAAAAATAACAAAATCAGGCAGAATTTTTTTCCAAATCAGTTTCTGTAAATAAAAAACTTATAAAACTTTATCAGAATCTGCAGGTGTGTCTCTGTCTGGTGGATTTTTGGTTAAAACATGTTTGTTTTTCAAAAAGTGGGTAGAAAATCCAGAAACTTTACTCAAGTAAAAGCAGCGATACTTCAAAATGAAATTACTCAAGTAAAAAGTACAGATTAGTAAAAGTGCATTTTACTCAAATGTAACTCTGCTTTTACAATTAATTTACATTTTTAAGATTAATAATGACAATATATAAATCTGCAACTAAAGATTATTATAGTTAGCTATTAATTTATCAATTATTCTGATGATTAATCAACTATAATGACGATTAATCGATTACTCTGGTTACTCATCAATTACTTGGAAAAGAACAACTATTAGAAATGCTTCATAATGACAAAATATAGGGCTGCAACAAATTATTTTAGTTATTGATTAATGTACCAATTATTCTGGCGATTAATTGGATGAAAAAACAAAACACCTGCAGGTGTAACTGCAGTGAAGTCGCCGCTGCTGTATAAATGTTTTTACAAATGCAGGAAAATCTCTTCATATTTTTATCTGGAGAAAACAGAAACTATTTATTCTTTTCCTTTCACTTCACAGTTATGAACTGCTTCACAGAAAATGCCATTTAAATACATTTACCTCTGATTTTGATGTGACAAAAGGTATTAAAGTTAATAAAATATGGAAATGCTGCAGGTTTGCTTGTTGAAATTCAAGCTGAATCATGAGATGAAGAAACCTGCTTGATTTCATCGGCTGCTTTCACCTCATTAGCATTCATTGTGTGAAACTACTGACCCATAAAGAACAATTTGTTCACTCAGCTGTAGCTCTGACGTTACAACAGCACACAAAGCAACGCATTAGTTCTCTGTTGGAACAATTTGACACAACTGCCATTACGATTAAAAACATAAATCCACATTTATTCAGCTTGTTTATTATTTCCCTGCTAAATACAGGAACTCCAGTAGAGACCTTGACCTGTGTGTGACCTCAGCGGCCATTTAGTTTCCCCGACGGAGTCTTTGAAACCTGATCCAGCACCTAGCCTAGCCTAGCCTAGCTTAGCATTCTCCTAGGAATTAAAGTGTTCAACTACAGCAGCGGGCCACAACATGCTAAAGATTCATGGTAGTAAATAAAAATATTACATTTTACACTAATGCTGTTACATCCAAAAATGAAGTATAGTTGAGATTTTAAGAAACTTAAAAGTTTTTAGAGTCGACATAAAACGGCATATTGGGGCAATTAGAAAAAAAAGTAAATTTCCACTAAAAACTCAGAAATTAATTTCAGTAGTTCTCCAGAAAAAAATTGTGGAAATTTCTGAGCTCAAAAAGTTTAATATTTTTGACATTTGAAACTCTGAGAAGTTCCAAAAGTCGAAACTTTGTCTTCATGAGCTCAGAAATTTCCATGGTTTTTTTTCCCCAGAATATTTCTGAGATAAATCTCAAAATTTTTGATTTTTTTCACACATACTTTTGCTCAGAAATTGCCATGGGTTTTCCAGAAGATTTCTGAGATTAATATTTAAAAAAAAAATGATTCTTGCACATTTTTGACTTTTGAAGCTCAGAAATTTTGTGCTTTTTGTAGAAAATTTTCTAGAAAAAAATTTCAGTTTCAAAAGTCAAAAATGTTAAATTTTTGAGATTCAAAAATGTCCTTTTTTTTTTTTTTCACCCAATCTCAAAATTTGACTTTTCAGACTCAGAAATTACATGTTTTGTCTAGAACATTTTTGAAATTAAACTCAAAATTTAGTTTTTTGGTTGAAATTTACTACCTTTTTCCCACGGTCCTAACACACCATTGTGAAATAACAGAAATCCTGCAGCAATTAAAGCAGAATATGATTTTTAAAAAGTCATTCATAATCCAAGCTGTAACGGTTTCTGAGCTGGAAAAACTGTCAAATAAATACGTCATCATCCGATGTTCAGCTAACAGTAATTTTCTAAATGTTCCCTCAGCGGCGATTTTCACCTGCAGGGATTTGGCAAAATTTCACAGATTTCCAGCGAGTGTTTTCCTCTGCTTCCTGTAACAAAGCTAACCGTTTGCTCCTCTGCCTCGCTGTTTGAGTCGCTCTCCTAACGTGGCAGATTTACTCCGGGGCGTCCATAATGGAGGCGAGGCTGAGGTTAAGAGGCTGTGGAGAGATTGGCTGGAGGAACGAGAGGAAACTCTGGCTCCACACTCGCTGCTGCAGATGAAAACCTTTTCTTTCTGCTCTCCATTCGTCCTTATCAGACCTGAAATTCCTGGTGTGTAAAATTGAATTCCAGCGTATTTCCTAGAGTGAAGATGGGACGACAGGAATGGAAAACCTGTGGGAGCCTCTACTGGAAACATGCTCTGCATACTTAAGATAACGGTGTCTTTGTGCAGAATAAGGATTACGAAGTTAACACCTAAAACCGGCCCAACACGCTGCTCTGACGCCCTGCTGCTGATTCACATCTAAAAGAAACCAGTGACAGGAAGATACTCTTTATCAGCTTTATTACAGCTGAACAATATTAGCAAAACATGCGATAACTTTGGTGAATCTCCTGATAATACAACTTGAAATAATAAACGGTTGTAATATCTTTCTTTCAAAGGCATAATGAGTTTTCTATCCAGCTACTGGGAAAAGCGTCATCAAACACTAGCATTAAAAAGCTACTACTAGCATAGAAAGCTAATCGTAGCTTCCTGTGCATTTGTTAGTAAATCTGATGATAAAATGACATACAACTTTTAAACAGTTTTAAGGTTTTTCGGCTTTGGGTTTGTAGGAACCAAAGGGATTATGAGGAATCCGTCCAGCTAATGGGAAAATCATAATCAAAAGTGTCATCAAATATACTACTAGCATAGAAAGCTACTACTAGCCTTCTATGCTAGTAGTAGCATAGAAAGCTTTTGGTAGCATAGAAAGCTACTCCTACACAAGCTTTCTGTGCTAGTACTAGTAGTAGAATACAAGTAGAAGTATTACTATAGAAGCACATAGAAAGCTACTACTATACTAACACAGAAGTACTAGAACGCTAGTATCTTTCTACACAAGCATAGAAAGCTACTAGCACAGAAAGCTAGTAGTAATTTTCTATACTAGTAGTAGCTTTCTATGCTAGCAGACAGAAATTTCAGTATTTGGTACTGAAATAATTATCTACTGTTTCCCTCCAATCAGTTCTGCACCTTAAGAATTGATTAGCAAACGATTTTCACAGCATAATAACTAAAAATACCAGCTTCAATGTTACACATAAATAAAAATATATTAACTAAATTAACTTAATTTAGCCTTAGTTTTTACAAAACTTTATTTCAACTTATTCATGTAGCACCAATTTACCATTGTCTCCTTTTGTCACTTTACAAACAAGTCAAAACATGCTTATTGTGCGCAGTAATAACTGCTTTTCTCTTTCTGTAACACTGGGAGCTTCACAGTCTGGTATAAGCTGGCTAGTTAAAGCACAGATCTGTGCAGAAACACCCATTCTGACCTGTTAAAGGATCATCTTTACGATCACCTCTATGTAAAATCTGCTGTTTACTCTTTACAAGTCACCATGGATGATAAATGTGATTCCCGTGTCTGTAAAGGAGGAATCCCATCATCACCACAGGAGCGATCTGAAGCACCTGTTCATCCGCTGAGACCGTCTCTCCTGAACCGGACTGAACCAGAATCCGGCCGCCGCCCCCCTCCGTCCCCAAAACATGGATTACAGCGCAGTCCAAGTCTGGACAACCACAACCTGCTGCAGACAACACTGGGTTTTTGAAATATCACTGTTTAATGAAGACAGAAAAATCCTTTGAGCTTTTCCAGAAAGACACAAAATGACCAAAAACTGGAGGAGAAAAAATTTTATCCTACAAAGAGGTGAAATAAGTAATCTATGTGGGAAAAATTACTTTTAAAGCTGTTTATGCTCTGGTATATGTACTGTTTTTATTCCAATTCCCAATATTAAACCTTGTGGAACTCCACAAGTTATTTTTAAGTAGTTTTAATGAACTTATTTTCTAGTTGCAGCCCTAGTGGAAAGCAGTTGGGATTTCTTCTGGGGTTACTTTTGCCTCTTCATGATTTAAAGATCAGTTTTAAGGTGTTAAAGCGTAAAATACAAATTATAAAGTCCCATTTTGTAGTTTCAACCCAGAGATGTTTGTTTCATCACTGTGAAAGATGAGAAGATGAACTTAAAGTTGTGGTAACTGGAAAAATATGTCCAAACAAACTGATAGGTTTTATCTTGTAAGGACTGAAACGATTAATTATGGATAATCGATTATTGAAATAATAATTTAGAAATCATTCATTAACTGCAGAGTTTAAAAAAGGCCATTTGCTGAAAGAACATAACAATTAAGCCAAAATTGTTCAGATTATGTATATTTTGCACTTAAGATGAATAAAACCTGTCTTTAAATATGTTTTACCCAAAATCCTGGAAGTATCACAGTTTTAGCTTCACATGGTAAATGTTAAAAATATATATGCATATATAAGTTTGCTTTCCAAATATTATTTGCTTAATCCAAAAATTAAACAGATGCAGCCCTACACTGTACCAATGTTAATTCAAGCAGAAATTAGAAGTAACATTTTTATTTGATTAATCGTCAGACTAATTGATTAATCATCAGAATTATTGATTAATTGATTATTAAAATAATGTTTTTCTTGTTTTTTTTGCTGATAAATCATTTTGTGTTTGGTTGAGGTTTGATAAGGCCCACCTATCCAACATTTCTGCCCTGAAGCAGAAGTCCTGACAACACCAACAGCCCCTGCCACCTGTCCTTCGCCGTCCCTCCGGGTCCAGGAAGAGGCCAGATGGCTCCGGAGGGCCGACCGGGACCCTGGTGGTGCTGCACCGTCCCCCACCCCCAGCCTCAGACCTCCACCCTCCGAGCCTCCCCTTCCCCCCGGTTTAAAGCCCCGCTCCCAAGGCTCGTCAGTGCTGCATGACTGGGCAAACACAGTCCTCTGCAAAAAAGAAATAAATAAATCCCCTCCATCTCTCCTCTGCAGCTGCCTGGTTTGCAAGAAAAGCATTTAGATTTCCTCTCCTATCGCAAAGAACCAGAACCTGCTCTCCATCCGGATCCGTTTAGGTCAACCACAAACCCTAAAAGGAAAGTGCTTAACACTTAGATCCACAACGGAAAGCTGCAGCTAACCACCATGTTGACTGCAGATTGTAATCACTGATGTTAAAGAAAGAGTCAGAGGGCTGGCCATTCGTCATCACCCGTCCCGTCGCTCTGATATTACATTCAATTAGTTTCAGATAGAAGCGGCGCACGGCGCTCAGATTCCACAATCAATCAAACCCGTCAATGACAAATCGTCAGCCTCCACTCGCCCCTCACATCCAGGCAACAGGCCAACCGAGCAGATGAGAAGATGGAGGATCGGCAAGTCTAACGAACGTCTCAGAGTCGAATGCTGCATCGCTGGAGACTGGAGGTTTAAAGGGACGGTACCACCAATATTCAAGACATGTAGTTACATTTTATAGCATCAGCAAGTGATATAAGTATACTAAAATGACTTAAAAGAAATCTAGTAACACTTTATTTGAAGAAGTGTCATAAACCGGACATGACATTGAGATAAACCCAACAACACCTGTTATGAACATAAAGGAGCGTTTATGATATGAAGTATCATTCGGTAAATAATGACACTTATTAAAACTATTTTGCCACTGAAAAGTTACTTTTAAGTTATTTTTGTCTTATTTCAAGCGTCTTAAGGAATTTGCATTAGAAACTCAACAAATACTTGGTAAAGTTTTGTGTTTTTACAGTGTGGATGCAATAATCAGAATATATGTAGGAAAAGTATCTAAACATGCTTCATAAAGTTCAAATCTTCTTAACAATAATACGTCTAAATAAAAACAACAGCAACGTTTTATCTCACATTCTGAGCAGATCTCGTCCTCTGAATTAATTTTTGTTTTGTTTATAAGAACGAACCTGAAGCTGAACGGCAGGTCTGGATGAACATGATTAATTTATTGAGAGAGCAGCCAAGAAAAGCTGCAGCGTGAACAAAGCCTGGACTTCCAGGAAACCTTGAGAGAAACCCAAAGAAAGATTCAACGTTACTGAGACGCTTTTGGTTGTTTTTATTTTTGGAAGCCGAATCAAACTGCACCACAAATGGCAAACATATGGTGAGATTTCACACAGCGTTCGGCGTTTTTCAGTGTTTCTCTTGGTCTTTTTTAACACCTTTCAGTGGGTTCAGTCAGAAAACAGTTGGGATCACATTATTTTAACAACACAAGCTGTAAAAGAGAGAATACTTTCTGAATCTTTCAGACAAAACCAATCCATTTTTCAGACAGGAATTGATTATTGAACAGAAATCTGACACTGTTTGCTCGTTAATGACCGTTTGGTTTGGTTTGGTGCGGCTATTTGCTGCCGTTCTGTAGCTTTAATTAACAAGAGAAGCAGATGAGTGGGAGAAAAATGAATAAATAAAAATCACATGGCTTTTATTTAAACTAATCCTTAACCCCAGGGAAGAAATTGATCTTGGTTTGAGGATTTGCACTGCAAAAACACAAAATCTTTCCAAGATTTTTGTCTAGTTCTTATTATTAACATCTTAAACTTTAAATAAGACAAAAATAACCAACAAGTATTTGTTAAAAATAAGATTATAATCATAAGTTAAATTATTTGCCTTTTTCTGTACTTTTTCATCAAATATAAAGGAATTATTGACGTAAATTAATCTCCTACATCTTGCTGAGAAGTTGCTTGTTGGTTAGCTTTGTCTTATTTTAATACCAGATAAGATCTTTTTAATTGTTTGTTCTTTAAAACCTCTCAGCAAAAGCATTTGTTCATTTCTGTTTATAGGCTTGGAAATTTTGCTTTTATTTTCTGCATTTTGATGCAGAATGGAGGAATACACTACAAAAACACAAAATTCTTCCAAGTATTTCCGTATAGTTTCAACTAAAAATATCTTAGTACACTTAAAATAGGACAAAACTAATTTACAAGTGACTTTTCAGCAAAATACACAAGCTTGTTTTAAGTCAATAGTTCCTTAATATAGATGAAAAAGTAGTTTATTTCACTTTTAATCTGGGAATAATGTGTTATAATAAGTGAAATAATCTGCTAATAGGACCAATTAAAACAAGCTCCTACATCTTGCTGAAAAGTTATTTTTAAGTTAGTTTTGTCTTAGTGTACTACAAACTACACAAAAAATACTGTTTTGTGTTTTTGCAGTGTGTTGCACAAAAACACAAAATCTTACCAAGTAATTTTTGTGTAGTTTTTATCTGACTTATCTTAGTTCACTTGAAATAAGACTAAATTAATTTATAAGTAACTTTTTAGCTTGTTTTAAGTGAATAATTTCTTAATACACATTGAACAGAGCTAGTTCTTCTGAGAGATTATTATGGTAAAAATATCTTGTTATAAGTTAAACAATAATAAATAAAGTTACCTGTTTGTTACTTTTCTCTTATTTCAAGTGAACTAAGATGGAGTAGAGCAAAAATACTTGGTGAGATTTAGTGTTTTTGCAGTGTATGCTAACAAACTCCATAATAAATGTTTAAATAACCTTGCTTAATTGAGGTCCTCCACCTTATCAGCTGCAGGACGATTCACTGCACTAAAGATCTAATTCCAGAAAATCCATGTTTAATGAATACCATGAATATCAAACGACTAATTCAGCAACAAAGTCTGCAGTTCTGCTCCATCAAACACACAACCCCGATTCTCCTCCTGGTAATGCAACGCTTCCGTTTCAGGCCTTTTCCGCGCAGGTCTGCGATTGCTGCTCATCGAACATTAATACGCAGAGCAGGAGACGTGTGACGGCAGATCCACAGAGGGAACAAAATCCAATTATCTCCTGCAGAGTGCGGATCGCACGCAGCATCTCAGACCCACAAAGCCAAGGTAATTGCTGAAGGACGCTGACTGTTGCTCCAGTATTTCAACAATGGGAGGCTCCTGTGAAAACACCGCATTCAGTTTATTTAAGTTGGTTGAAGTCCATTAAAACGGCTCAGCCTCGTTTCCACGGAGACCGCCGGGTCTGCCTTCGCCGTTAAAAATCCCTCCTCAGACTGAAATACAGGCTTTTATTCTGGAAGATTCACTTTACATTTGTGCGTTTTCTGTCCTGTTAAATAAGGGGTGCTCAAAGTGTGGCCCGGGGCCATTTGTGGCTTCTGGATTGACTTTTTGCAGTTGAAGAACAGGTCTGTCACTTCCAAAAAGTTGCAAAATTAGCACAAAATAAACAGAAAAACCCAGTCTGAAGAAGAAAATTAACTTCTTAGTAATATGTACTTCACACCAAACAGACAATTCACACTCTGACCTGGTAGCAAATGAAAATGTAAAACAGGAAAGCAGTTATAGAAAAAATGTATAATGGCTTTTCTTAGCTTTCTTAGTAACTTGTGCAGATTGTGTTGCGTTCATTTCTAATGGAATTTTTGCAACTGTTCCAATTTTTTTTTTTTTTTTTTTTTTTTTTTTTTTTTAATCGAGACTTTGAATCTAGACTGCAGATCTATGCCTGGTGGAAAAGAAAGGTTTAATAAAATGACCAAAATGCAGAAATAAAACAAGTGTATTACCTGAAGTCCTTAAACAACGCTTCAAACATGTCAGCTAAACAACCTTTTAATTTTAAATATTTTTCATGCACTTAAAAACCTAGAACTAAAAGATACTTTAAATATCCAAAACAAAAAACAAAAAATAAAACTGGAAAAAGCTCAAGCTAGCTAGTTAGCAAGGGTAACTACCTAGCAATGATGTAGTCAAAGGTGGTAGTCAATGCGCTTGCTAGCTAGTTAGTTTGCAACGGTATGATAGCAGAGTTATCAGGTATTTAAAAGTGAGTTTATCCTTTGCATACTCTTGCTAACTAGCTATACAGTCAACAAGGATAATTGGTATAAGATAGTAGTTACTAGTTAGCAAGGATAATGAGATTACTTGGCAAAGGCAACTACCTAGCAAGGGTGTACGGTGGTAGTCAACTTATTACCGTGCTAGCTAGCTAGCTAGCTAGCTAGCTAATTAGTTAGCAAGGATATGTTAGCAGTGAGTTATGAGGGATTTTAGAAGTGAGTTAATTAGCTAACAAAGGTATGAGTTGGTAGTCAACCAGCTAGCTCACTAGTTAATTTGCTAACTAGTTAGCTACATAGTTAGAGGTATGTTTGCAGATACTGTTAGCTTAATCAAGATGTCTGACTGTGACTCAAACTTATGCTTGATTTTATTCAAGATATTATGACTTTATTGTCATTATTATGACTAATCTTGAATCATTTCATCTTTATTCTCATAATCTTTTCATTTTTTTCTTAGTATGATCCTAATACTTTGTTGGAATAAAAACAATTCAAGGCCTGAATGATAAACTGAACTTCACTGTGTTGAGTTATGAATTAGACTATAAATAAAATAATTCTGTTCAAATTGAACCGAGTGGATTAAACTGGAAATCTTTTTGTTGAATTAACCCAAATTAGACTGAATATATATTTTATATTTGACCTATAAAAGGAACCAATTCAAATAGACGCAGTTTGTTTTAGAAAACATCAGTTTGAAACTGAACTTTCCCATCATTTGAAGGCTTTCAATCACTTATCCGTTCCCTGCTGCCGAACAACAACAACAAAAAGTAAATAAAATAATTTATGAATGGAAGCAGAGCTGGTTACCATAGCAACGAGAAAAGAAAGGAAAAAACATGAGCTTTCAGGTATATATCCGCCTTTTGTGCTGAAATCCCAGAAACTCTGGGATTTCTTGAGCTTCTCTGTGAGTCAATTAGCAGCCGCTGAGACGCTCGGCATTGTGGGAAATCGGGGGAAAACACCAGCTGGGACTGAATTAATATTCATGTTCTACATATTCCCAGGTGATTCATTTATCACACCTGATCAAATCAATAATTTACAGGGGAAAAGGACCAACACAGGTAAGAAAGAAAGAAAGAAATATATACGCTGTTTTTATTTTTAAATCTTCAAACTGGTCGGAAATTACCGGTTTTCATTCTACACTGCAAAACACAAAATTCTACCAAGTAATTTTGATCAGTTTTTATTGCAAATATCTAAGTAAACTTAAAATACAACAAAACTAACTTACAAGTAACTTTCTAAATCAAGATAAAGGAGTTTGTTTTTAGTAAATAATTCCTTTGATGAAAAAGTACTAAAACCAGAACTTTGTCATCAATATTAAGGAATTATAGACTTAAGCTCCTATTTCTAGCTGAAAAGTTGATTTTAAGTTCGTTTTGTCTAATTTCAAGTGTACTCAGATATTTGCACTAAAAAGTAGACAAAAATTACTTGGTAAGATTTGGTGTTTTTGCAGTGTAAACATGATTTCATGTCGTTTTTCTGATTTTTAGACGTTTATTCTTAAATCCCAGGTTGACTCAAACATTTGTAAAGTTGGTTTTATAAAAAGAGAGCTTCACTAACTGACGTAAACAAATGTATGTTTGAAGAACGCAGACATTTCTCTCCTCCAAACTCCAGCCTTACCTTCAATGGCTCCATTTTCTGGTGTACCTCAAGGTTCTGTTTTGATGCCTCTTGTTTTTGTTGCATATTTTTATCACTTCTATGCAGATGACTTTCACTTTTATGTCTAAGCTCCACAGATTGGTCCCAATATTGAAGAAATATTCTGGATCAGGTACAGTAATGTTCCCAGTCCATAAGGGCGGATCTATTCAGTCTAATTCTATGCTTTGTGCTCCGAGTGACGTCATTCTTTATCATTTATTTACATTATTTTAAGAATTTCTGAACTTTTTAAAAGAAGGTTTGTTGAATTTTGCTTTTATAAGTTTATATTTGTTTCAGATTATTTAGTTTTACATTGGCTGTTATTCTCCTAAATGCACTGATTGAGCAATTTAAGGTTGTTTTCACATATTTGAACAGCTTGTGAACACATTTTGCTGCATTTATTAAATAAACGTGGAAATCAGTGCATTTGTGTTTGTGCTTTAAAAAGAAACCAAAACATTTTAAGTCATTTTAAGGCGTTTTTTTGTACCAGCTGATGCTAAACCACAGGTATCTGATTATATCTACACTAAAAACAGTGGCAGGCTCAGAGTTTTCTTCAATTAAATGAAGAAAAAAGCTGAAATAATTACCTTCGAACCTGAAAAATGCCTGCTTGCTTTCTACTGGTGCAAACTTTAATTCTGGTTTCACTTTAATTGCACATTTGAAGACTGATTGTTTTTAAGAAATATTGCCAAACTAAGCTCTATTATCTCACGCTCTGAGCTGGAAATAATCATTTATTCTTTTGTTTTATTCAGACTGGAATATTCCAATGCTCTATAAACACGTCTTGGTAAAACAAAATGCTGCAGTCAGGTTTTCACATGTGATTCTAATCCTGATGCAGCTTCCGGCTTATTTTAGAGACCAATTTAAAATTGTTTTATTGACTTGGAGAGAACTTCATGGACTATATCAGCGGCTTTTCTGCACTTAAAAATCCCTTTTTTGCACATTTACAAGGAAAAAAATCCAAACAGATGTTTCTGATCTGTTCAGCTTGCAAGAAAAAGACCCACAAATTCAACAAAACACATTCACAATTTCATAAAACAAGAAGCGGCTCAACCACAAAATAGCGTTTTTCAATAAACCACAACATAAAAGCATGAAGAAAGCATTAACCCCGTTTGATTTGGTTGGGTTTCCTTGCACGTTATGGCCGCCCTGCGTGTCAACGGCCACCGCAGCACCGCAGGAGCAATTCGCTGTACCTCTGCTTTAAAAACAAAGACAACTAATGCCCAAACCAATCAATCACAGCCGAAAAAAGAAGAAATCTCTGCCCACTTTGAGCGACAGAGAGAGAAAAAACCCACAAGATCCTCTGACATTTCTGAGTGTTTCTGCAACAGCGCCCAGATACAAAGCAGCTCGGAGTGATGAAACCATCAGGATCATGACCCAACACATCACACTGCGTTCTGCAATCAGCAACAAACCTCTGGGTGGTGAAACGCGAGATGGAAAACAGAGAAAACATGCACCAGCATCCAAAACATGCACACTTTTCACCAAAAAGCAGCACAAACAGAAACAAAATCTGCTGGACGATAAATTGTTCCAGTGATTATCAAGATAAACGATAATATTGTTGTTCGTTTTCTGGACATAATAACACAAATTCGCTCTTTATTAGACCAATAAACGTTAATTTTACAAACCTTATATCCAAAATGAAACAGCAGCAATTATAACAGAAACCATAAACATAATGGATAAAGATTAATCACTGGAATGAAAATTAATTTATCAAACGATTAATTGATTCACTGCATTTTGCGACAGGCTAAATTCACTGTTTCTATGACCAACAGGAATGTTTCCATATAGAAATGTTTCCATTAAAATGCAGAGAACAGCCGACATGGAGAGAATGAGTTACGATAACAATTAATCCTACTGCAGAAGTTTAAAGTAATAAATATGAGATTAAAGTTCAAATTCAAAGTCAGAAAATTCTAATGAATTCCTCCACCCAACCAGAAAAGCATCCCAGATTACTTTATGTGGTCCGTCTGCTGCACTGAACCAATCACACATGCTTCCACATTGCCAAAAGTAAACTTTAAATGAAGAAAAGTCAAACGTTTCAGCTAAAGTTCTGCTTGTTTCTCAGTGAAACACCAGCCAGAAGCAGCAATGGCGGGAAAAAAGAAGCAGAAGATGATTCTGTGGTTAACTCACCCTCTTCTGGTCCTCCAGTCCATGTAACACAGGCTTCTTCCTCTGGTGCTGATGTGGGCTCGCCTCCGCTCCGGCCTCCATCTTTATCCAACCGCCAAATATCCAACCTTTGACCCCGAACCTCCACCCAAAAACCAAACCTTTCCAGGAACGAAGGGAAATACCTGCTCAGAGTATTTCAGTCCACCTTCCCAACCGATTCCCAGTTACGGTGCATGAATGTCAAATCCACAGGCAGGGAAGAGCTTCCTGTCCATCAACTCGTCAAAAATGGGACGCTCAACCTCAGCTGCGTCCTCAGGCATAATGCTTCCTGACGGCGACTTCCTGCGCTTCCCGGTCTCAAGCAGCAGAACTGGAGCGAGCGTCCGCGCCCGAGACGACGCTGGAGAAAAACATCATGGATGCTCTGGAGATTTGATCCCAATCGGTGCTGAGGTCATCCTGATGGAGACGCAACCTGGACACTTCTCTGGAACAGAACAGAGAGAAAACTTTCCCTGACGACATGTTCAAGATGTGGGATACGGAGGAAGATTAGTGCCACTGAAAACAAACAAAATATGACTTTAGATCTCAGAATTCTGATATAAAGTGTTTAAAGTCAGAATTATGAAGAGTGAAAACTTCAAAATTCTGAGAAAAAGTCAAAATCAGGAGGAAAAAACGTCAGAATTCTGAGAAAAAGTAAAAATAGAGAAAAAAGACCAGAATACTGAGAAACTTACAATTTTCAAATGTCAAAAATGTTCAACTTTTGGAAGTTTTGAGTTTCTCAGAATTCTGACTTTTGATGTCAAAAGTTTTAAGTCAAAATTCTGAAAAAGTCAAAATTTTGAAAACAAAAATGTCAACATTTAGAGAAAGAAACGTCAGAATTCTGAGAAACTCACAAAATTCCAAATTCTGAGAAATTTTGAACTTTTCCATTTTGTTTTTTCTAGCAAATATTTGACTTTTCAAGCTCAAAAATTTCCTTGTTTTTCTAGAAAATTTCAGCAACTACTCTGAAAAAAAGAGAGAAAATAGACTTAAATTTTTTTTTGAGATCTCAGATTTTTTTTAAGAATTTTTTTTTTCTAAGTTTCAAATCAAAAGTTGAACATTTTTAACTTTGCAAACTCAGAAAATTTTAGAAAAAAATTTGACTTTTGAAAATCTGAAATTTCCATATCGTTTTTCAGGACAATTTTTAAATTAATCTCTTTTTTTTTTTTCCTAAGGAAACAGATTTTTCTAAGTTAATAAATTTTCTGATTTTTTTCCTTTTAAATTACTCTCAGAATTTCTGAGAGTAATTTAAAACAAATGGTTTTAAAAAATCAGAAACTTTGAGGTCCCACAAATACACTACAAAAATATTACAAAAGTCAAAAATCTTCCACTTTGCAAACTCAAAAAAATGTCAGGTTTTTTCTAGAAAATATGTCAAAATAACATATAAAATAACTGAGATTTGTTCTTGCAAATTTTTAACTTTCTGAGCTGAAAAATTTCCAGGTTTTCTCTAGAAATTTTAGGAGATCATTCTGAAAAGTGTTTTTTTCTTCTTTTTTTTTGCTTGTTTGTTTTGCCAAAATGTTCTCCTTTTTTCTATCAACCATGGCCCTAACTCACATGTTTGAAATCTTGTTTGGTGGCATCAAGTCTATGTTTTCTGGGGAATATACTATAGTCCATGATGCTAATAAATAAATAAAAGTAAATAGAAATCAATCCAAACTAAATAATGAAATTAAAAAAAACATCTTATGTGACATGTAAATAATTTTAAACTTTTTCTTCCCTAGCAACAGCCTTTAAATGCTCAATTTGAACTTATGTCACAGCAAGCAGGTTGGCTAATTAGACAAATTACCGCCTAATTGCTGCAGGTGTGCAGCTCTTAAATCATTCCCCCAAAAGCGTCAGAAATCTCGTTTAATAATCCAACTTTATGCGCTGAAAGCAGTCATAATCTGCAGCAGCTCCTCAGCCCTGACAAACATCAAGTCAAGAGTTACAATGTGGAACAAATTGCCGCCGCCGCAGCATCCCTGCAGGAGAATCACTGATCTCTGACAGAGAGACGCAAAAAAAGCGACGGATGTTCCGAGCTTCCCGTAAACTCACCATTCCGACCAAAACATTAAGAAAACCAAAAAGACACGGAATGAAGAGATGCTCACCCAGATGCTCCTCTTCCTTCAGAGGTCGCTCCCTGACTCATGCGTGGCGCTGCCCGCTCCAAGCTGCAAGCGGAGCAGCCAGGTGATGCGTTCAGGGGCTGTCGGAAATGTTAGCGGCCAGGAAAGCTCGAGAAAATTGGAGATCTTCTTTTTCAGATTGTTAATTAGCATTGTTTTTTATTGTTATTTGGAATATGAATCTGAAAGAATGTAGGAAGAAAAATAGGAAAATGAATGAATCTTCTTCTGGCTTGGTGAGATAATTTGAGAATTAGTTATTTTTTGAGGTTAAAAAATTAAATTAACTTAATAAGTTATAGCTTGTTGGGTTATATAGACCAAAGGTTTTTCAGACGTGGCAAGTAACTAGTTATATTTAATCCTTTATATTTACTTGAGTAACTTTTTTGGGGGGGAAATTACCTTTAATAGTAATTTTACTGCATTTAGTTTAGATTAGTTTATTTAAAATAAACATCTCCTACAAAGTTATTTAAATATACTAATTTATTTATATTTTTGCACTTGGGTTGTTTTACTTGAGTAAAAATTTACATATTTGCAGTTTTTATTAAAGTTTCATGAGTTTTATTTTGAAAGAAATTGATTTGGAAAAATGTTTCTTTTGCTTTATTTTGTGATTTACATAAATTATTTTCATTTTGATTTTTAAAAAGTTTTTGATGTTACCAAGTTTTTTGGGGGGGTTTTTTTGGTCTAGTTTCTACTACAGATATCTTAGTGTTGCCACATTGTTTATAAGTTTAAAATGCAGAGAAATACATTGTTATCAGCATACATTGGTGATATATTACATATCAGGTCAGTTGTTTTTAAATTTAAACTTTATTTCATTTTCAGATGCAAATCCAAACTTAAAAGTTAACAGGAGCATAGCACGAGCATTTATTAATGTCTTTATCTTCTGGACTTTCATTGGACTTTTCTTTAAAAACGTTTCTAATAAGTAAAGCCAAATGTAACTGAACTCATCATCAGTTCATTTATTTGCATAACCAGGTCCACCATTTTGTGATTCCATTTGGTAACATAAGTTTTAGATTTCATTGTTTATGAGAATGGCTGCCATAGGTTTGAAATCAAAGAAAAATAAGCTTATCATGATTCATGGCTGCTTGTTTTCTAGACAACTACTAAAAAGTTATAAGTTAAAACGGTTACTAAGTGTTTTAAGGGTCAAACTCAGCTTAAAACTGCAAACGTCACCGTTATACTAATGAGCGAAAATGTTTACATTTATTTTCTTGCCTTTGATACAAACGTCCATGTGTTTTAAACAAGCACAATAATCTTTTATTTAATAATAAATATTATTATTTCCTGTTTACAGTCCTAAAGTCGGTAAATGTATCCAGTTGGCGTCGGCTCTCAGATTTTGGAGCAGCACCTGAAGGCAGCACCGGGGTCCCGCTCGCTCTCTTTCCAACGCCATCACTTTACGTCACAGAGTGATTCGCGTTCTTTTCTCTCAGCATCCGTGAAGCCGAACGCGTGTTGTCATGGTGATTCTTCATCAGGAGTGCTCTACCGCCACCTGCCGACGAAGTGGAGACACGTCACTTAAAAATACTCAAAACCAGCCGAACCATCAATATTAAGGAATTATCCACTTAATATAAGCTCATATTTCTTGCTAAAAAGCTATTTGTAAGTTATTTTAGTCTTTTTAAGTGTACTAAGACATTTCCACAAGAAACTGCACAGAAATACGAGGTAATATTTTGTGTTTTGGCAGTGTAAGATTTTTTTTATAGGATTTCTCCAACCAGAATGGGATTTCAAATTAACTTCAACCAAAAACATGAAGGTTTTGCTATCAATTTTTGTTTTATTCATTTTAATTGACATTATTTATCTATCTGGTTTTGTTTTTATTTTATCACTTCTTAAAAAGACATTATATCATTTGAAGGTTTGTTTGTTTGTTACACTTGCAAAACTACAAAAAAATGTGACAGTAAAGTCCCTGCAGATCTGGTTTGACTTTAAGTTTGTCAATTGTTCTAGGAGTCTTTTGAAAACCTGCATGAATAATGCATCAAATAGACCCGACATTCCTCTGTTAAATGGTCACTGAAAATAAGAGGAAAACAAGTTAAACTGCAAAGAAAAACTTTAAAATGCCTTCAAAAAGTTTGCATTACCTATCAATATCTCTTTTAAATACACCAAAACTTGACTGTTTAGTCTAAATGTGAAAAAACTAGGCAGAATTTAAGACTTTTGCATGTTGCTGTTTAAAATATATTTAAATGTATATTATCACTCTAATGTGATCATGCAGCTTTAAGAAATACATTACCAACTAGACAAGCAGTTAAAAGTAGTGATATTACAACATATAAACATTAATTATGCAAAAAAAATACACAGGAATCATTTATTTTTATATTATTTATTGTTATTATTACTTAACTAGGTCAGTTATTAAAACAGACTATTTACAATGACAAACAGACAGTAGTTTGCCACATTTCTCCTCAATCAACTTTTGCTTTTATGAACGTTTTCATGGTAAAAATTTGGCCAACAAAGTGAAAAACAATTGTTTTTCTATTAATAAGGCTACAGTCCGAAGCTCTTTCTATGATTTGGATCATTAGATTTCATAAGAAAAAATTTTTATTGTTGGCAACGTAAAACAAACAAACCAAAAAACTAATTTTGCATTTTAAATTTAATCAATCAAAATCAATCAATTGATAAAATGTTATTTCTATAGCACATTTCAGAAACAAGGCATTTCAAAGTGCTTTAGATCATAACAAACACAAAAACACAAAGTCATGCAACATAGAATCAACAATCAAAACATGACATTAAGTTTCATCATTAAATTTGTAATTGATTATAAATAAAACTCTAAACAGGCTTTTAGTCGATATTTAAAGGAACTCAGGGTTTCAGCTGTTTTACAGTTTTCTTCAAGTTTGTTCCAGATTTGTGGTGCATAGAAGCTGAATGCTGCTTCTCCTCGTTTGGTTCTGGCTCTGGGGATGCAGACCAGAACCAGAACCAGAACCAGAACCTGACAGGTCTGGAAGGTTGATACAACAGCAGCAGATCTTAATGTATCGTGGAGCTGAGCAGTTCAGTGATTTATAAACTAACAACAGTATTTTAAAGTCTATTCTTTGAGCTACAGGGAGCCAGTGGAGGGACTTTAAAACTGGTGTTATGTGCTCTGTCCTCCTGGTTTTAGTCAGAACTCCAGCAGCAGCGTCTGGATCAGCTGCAGCTGGACGATTGATTGTTTAGGCAGATCTGTGAAGATGATGTTGCAATAATCAATGCGACTAAAGATAACCGAATGGATGAGTTTCTCTAGATCTGGCTGAGACATTAGTCCTCTAATCCTCCAGATGTTCTTCAGGTGATAGAAGGCCAACTTTGTGACTGTCTTTATGTGGCTCTGAAGGTTCAGGTCAGAGTCCATCACTACTCCCAGGTTTCGGGCTGATCTCTAGGTTTTAGTTGTAATAACTGAAGCTGGATCAATGTAATGAATTTTGTGGCAGACCAGTAGTTGCCCGGGGCAAAAAGTTTGCTTTAGGGGCAAAGGGTTAAACCAGGTGTAAATTAAGCTTTTATCTGATGACCACAATGGGGAGTAAATTTACACCACAATCCTCAGAAATTTTGAGATTAATCTCAAAAAACTTCTACAAAAAACAGGAAATTTCCTGAACTTTGGTTTAACATGATCAAAATGGGGGTGGGTTTAAAGATTGAAGTAGAAAATCAAAAATCAATTTTCTACTACAAAGTAGAAAATTTGAGATTAATCTCAGAAATTTTACAGAAAAAACTTGGAAATTGGAGTTTCAAAAATGGAAAATCTTTCACTTTTGAAACTCTGAACATTTTCAAAGTTTTTCACTTCTGAAACACAGAAATTTATATGGTTTCTCACTGGAAATTTTCTAAAACGAATCTCAAAATTTCTGAAAATTTTCTCTCAAATTTTCTGAATTTCTTTCTCTCAAATTTTTGAATTTTCAAGCTCAGAAAATTAAAAAAAAAATCTACAAAATTTCTGAAATTAATTTCAAAATTTTCTAAATTCTTTGCGGAAAATTACTTCTTTTTCAAAATTATTTTCAGTGGCCGTTGTAGAAAACTCCTTGCATTTAGTAGACTAGTTTTGAACTATTTCAAATGTAGAAACTTACAATTTTCACCAAATGTCATATATTCACCTTTTTCTGTCCATTATAAAACTAAAATGGTTGGAACAAGTGGTAACTATTCAGTTTTATATAGTCAATAGAAAACACAGTTGTACTTTTTTTAAAACTATATTTTCTTTATTATATGTGAAACTTTTTTTTTTAGCGTAGGTCATAAAAAATAGGATTATGCAATAATATAACAACAGATTATGTTGGACCAGATTAGCTTTATTATGTCGTCATAAATTAAACTAAAAGAGGCTGTTTGTCTTTTCCCGGGTTGGCTTTGGCGCTTAATAACACAGATATGGGGAATGTGAGGAAATAGTTTCTGATTTTAAAAACCCGCCTCTTTCCTGGTTTGGCGTCAGGAAGAGCGAAGCGCCAGTGCGCATGCGCCGACTGGGCGGGTCAGATGTTGGTCATCATCACAAACTGGGCAAAGTTTCCCCATCACTGCAGGAAAGTTGGTCACAAGACCGCGGATGTTGGCAGGAGGAGGGAAACCAAGAGGCGGGGAGAATTAATGTCAAAACTAACGGACTTTGTGTTTCTCTCTGCTTGAAGAAAATACCGATTTTCCGCTTTAAAAACACGTTTTAGCGGCACAACTTTTATAAAACTTTGAAGATGGGAATCTTTCTCTGAGGAAGAGGATCGCTTCGTGGATTCTGGTGAGTACTTTAAGTGGAAACAAAGCGTTCATGTTTCCTTGGTGGGTAACAGAAAACATCAGACTCTGGAGTGTTAAAGTTTAAAGCGGTTAAAGTGCGGAAACGCGACTGGATTAACTCGTTTTGCGAGCTCCGTCTGTTAAATCCAGACGGTTTTGAAAAGACAGCGTTCCTTTCTTGGCCGTAAGCTTCTTAAATAAGTCTGTTTGTGGCTTTAAAGTTGAGATTTTAGCGGAATCCGCCGCTGTTTCTGCCCGGAGATCTTCCGCGCCAAGCATTTCAAAAAAATAGCTTACCTGCGCGGGCCGACATTCACTTCCGCCGCGCTGTCTCAGCCCGAGCTCCCATTGGCTGATTCTGGCGAAAGGGGCGGGGCTTTCTGAGCCGTTGAGCACTGCGATTCGATGGAATGTATGTCAGTTACCGCCAATATTTGTGCACTAGTTTATACACTTTTAAAACATATTTTCAATCATCTGTACCTTTCATGCAATTCAACACAGTCAGGTGATAAATAATCTATCTTTATTTAGCTATTTTAGAATTCTTCTATTTGAAAATAACCCTTTTAATGGAGTAGGGATGCCTAAACTTCTCATTTTGCATATTAACTACGTATAACTCTGTTGTAGAGTACAAGCATTTCAACATTTTGTCATGTTATGACGCTGTTTGTACATTAATGGTTCACAGAAAAACTGGATTTATATTTAGATTAAGCTGCACATAAACTTGATTAACTAATAAGGTGGCTTCTGAAGGCTGATTTTATTTAGATATTTTTCAGATTTTTGAGAGAAATGTTGAAAACAATGCATGTTTACTCACCTGCTATTTTGTGTAGTTTGTCATATAAAATCCCAATAAAGTGAATTGAAGTTTGTGGTTATAATGTGGAAAACAATGAGGAAGTTGAAGACCTGAATCTATAAAGATGTTTATTAAACTAAGTTATTTTTACATTATTATAAATCATCCTAGTAGACTAGACTTACCAAAGTTGGGTTTGAATAAACAACTAAATTGTAAACATTAAAAATGTTAATATAAAGCTTATTTTTCCCAGAATGTTGGATAAAGTAAGATAATGGTACTGATAACCAGTTAAAGCAAAAATACTGACTGTTAGTGATGTTTTGTTGTCATTCTATACCTGTTCAACCAATATTGGGGGTCTTACCAATATTCTTTCTCCACCGTGTTAGGATGATGGTTTTGTTTGAGCCCAAATTTCTTTAAATCCTCCAAAGAAATCAGAAGAGACGACCGCTCAATGGGGCCCTTCACGACGCCCAAAAAGAGAGCGGAGGCTGGTTCAGTTGACCCCTGGACGCCGACCTCCAACCTTAAAATGCTGATCAGCGCCGCCAGTCCTGAGATCCGGAACAGGGAAAAGGAGCTGTGCATGGACGCCGACGACCGGGGCGGTTTGGACCCAACACAGGTAAACCGTTTTACTGGTGAGTAGATTTGTTTGAGATGTATTTCTGATTGGATTTTTTTTCTTAAAGGACTCAGAAAATGGTGATGAGTCGGAGAAAATGATCAGCAGGAAAGATAAGAGTCTGGGTTTGTTGTGTCACAAGTTTCTGGCCCGGTACCCAGATTACCCGGATTCAGTTCTGACTGACATCTGCCTGGACGACGTTGCTACGGAGCTCAGTACGTCTGCATTTCTGTAACTAGTGCTGCATACTACTGCAAAAAAGTCTCTAAAGTGAGGATAAAAACTTTCTCATTATTCACTTCAAATCTGATGCAAACATAAGTTCTCCATTTGAGCTATGACAGCCATTTTGAAAAATATGTAGCAAAACCAGACGCCAAAACTGAAACCAAGGTGTTTGTGAGTCTCACACCAGTGAACTGGAAAGAGATGAAAGTGGTTGACACAAACTGAGAGGCTGTCTTCTTAATGTTAGCACTTCATTTTTCATGTGTTTGGGTGCAGCGTCAGCTGTCACTAAGTTTTTATGTTTGCAGTGTCAGTGGAGCTAAGATAAAAATGAAAGGCTTTGCAAAAATGTTCTTGTTTTTTCTGGACATTTTTTTTTAGATTAGTTACCAAATTTCAAGCAAATTTTTGACTTTGAAGCTCAGAATTTTTTTTTCGAGAAGATGACTGAAATTCTTATCTCAAAATTTCTGAATTTTTCCAGAAAATTTTAGACTTTCAAAGACAAATTTCCAATTTTTTTGGAGCTCAGAAATTTTCTTAATCTCTAAACTTCTGGTGGAAATTTACTCCTTTTTTTTCCATCTACAATGGTCCTAATAGGCCATTATAAATATTCAATTACAGCGGCTTAAACTACTTCGTCTGTCAGTTGAAATCAGTTATTTCCCTTTCAGTTGATTTGACAGCAATTAATTATTGGTCTCCTCAGGTGTGGAGCGGCGGCGCATCTACGATATCATGAACGTTCTGGAGAGCCTCCACATGGTCAGCCGCTCGGCTAAGAACCGCTACTCCTGGCACGGCCGGACCAAGCTGGCCGAGACGCTGGCCATCCTGAGGAGCGTCGGCGAGACGCACCGGTACGGCCAGCAGATGCAGCAGATCCGGCAGCGCGTCTCGGACCGGGACTTCGACTTCAGTCAGGAGGAGAAGGAGAACGAGGCGGAGGGCGGCGAGCAGAAGGAGCTCTTCTTCGTGGAGCATCCAGGAGTCGAGTTCAAAGCAGGTGAAAACAGAAACGGAAATACAGATTATTATGACAGTGTAGACAGAAAAAAAGGAAAAGTACATTTTTCCCCAACAAACTCAGAAATTTAGAGATTAATCTTAGAAATTTTCTAGAAAAAACATAAAAAATTCAGAACATTTTCAAGAAAATGTTCAACTTTCAAAGTAAATTTCTGTGATTAATATAAAAAAATTATTTATCTTTTCCTGGAGATTTTTCAACTTTTCAAACTCAAATTTCTGAGTTTTCTTTAGAATATTTCTGAGGTTAATCAGATTTTTTTTCTAGCATTTTTTTTTTTACTTTTCAAACTCTAAAATTACATTTTTTTTCTCTCTTTTTTAAATTTCTAAGATTAAGCTCAATATTTCTGAATTTTTTCTAGGAATTTTTCAGTGTTTCAAACTCAAATTTCTGAGTTAGCTCTAGAATATTTCTGAGATTTATCCAGAATTTTCTGCATTTGTTCTGGAAATTTTTTTAACTTTTCAAAGTCAGAAATTTCTGAGTTATCTCTAAAAAAAAATTTAAGAAATATTCAGATTTTTTCTAGCAATTTTTCAACTCAAAAACTTCAGAAATGTCCTTGTTTTTTTTCTAGAATATTTCTGGGAATAATCTCAAGAATATCTAGCAATTTTCAACTTTTCAAACACTGAAATTTGTAGAGGTATTTTCTAGAATTTTTTTTAGATTAATCTAAAAATTTCTGACTTTTTTTTTTTTTTTCAAAACCTTTTTTTACTTTTCAAACTCAGAAATTTTCTTGTTTTCTGTCAGACATTTGCTCCTTTCTTTTCTATGTATAGTAGCCCTCATACGCCGATATGATAAATCCATTCATGGTGATTTTAAATGTTTTTCCCTCTGTGTCCTTCCTTTCTTTTCAGCGTCGGTTAACAGTAGGAAAGATAAATCTCTTCGGGTGATGAGCCAGAAGTTCGTCATGCTGTTTCTGGTTTCTAACCCTCATGTGGTCAGTCTGGACGTTGCTGCAAAGATCCTGATAGGAGAAGATCACATTGCAGATCAGGACAAAAGCAAGTTCAAGAGTGAGTACAGAAATGTGACTTTCTTCAATCTCTGGATGAGGGAGGCAAACAATTCATCAACTTATGATTAATTGTTGTTTAATGGTTAAATCAGATTCGGTTAACTAATAACGTATGACAATCAGAGCCATTTTAGATAGAAAAAAAGAGGAAGAAATACTCCCCACAATCAAAAAAAAATTTTGAGATTAGTATCAGAAATCTTCTAGAAAAGACTGGAAAATTTCTGAACTTGAAAATTAAAAAATTTGCTTGAAGAAAATCTGAAAATTTGAGATTAAACTCAAACAATCTAGAAAAAACATGAACATTTCTTATTTTCAAAAGTCAAAATTTTAGTCAAAAGTCAAAATGTTTTGACTTTTGTAAATTATTTTGATTTCACAGATTAATCTCCAAATTTTGGAGTTTTTCCCTCGAAATTTTTTACTTTTTAAACTCAGAAATGTCCAAGGTTTTTTTTTTATGGAAAATTTCTGATTATTATTTTTTTTTTACTTTAAATTTTTCAGACTCATAAATTTCCATGTATTTTTTTCTAATTTCAGCCAAAGTGAGGCGGTTGTACGACATCGCCAACGTGCTGCGGAGCCTGAAGCTGATTGAGAAATTCCACGTTACGGAAGCAGGAGGAAGGAAACCGGCCTTTAAATGGATCGGACCGGTAGAACTTCCACCAGTTCAAGGTATCGACCCAAATCTGTCCTGTTTTCACGCACAGGGAAGATTTGAAAATGTCTGAATTACTAAGAGGGGATTTCAAGTTTTGGAAAGTTTACAGAAAGTCGAATTATCATTTATTTTGTGTTTAAACATTTAAATTGAGCAGGAACATCATTTTACACAAACCGATTTGTTCAACGTAATGAATATTTATTTCTCCTAATGGCTCAATCTAAATAAAATAAAAGTGGTCTTGAATTTATATGTTAGTTATTAAAACTGAGGATATTTTTGTTAAATTTGCATTTTTGTTCTTCGATATATGACAGCATAATTGGGCCATTGTAGATAGAAGAATGTCCCCCAAAAAACTTTTGAGATTAATTTCGGAAAATTTATAGAAAATAAGAAAACTTCAAGGTTTCAGTAGTTGAAAATGTACGAGAGAAAGGAAAGAAATTTTAGAAAAAAGCTAGAAATCTTGAGATTAATCTGAGGAATTTTCTAGAAAAACATTTCAAGACACAAATGTGCAAAAAAAAAAAAATTTATACAAAAAGTTTTACTTGAAGCGCAGAAACTTCCAAAGTTTTTCCAGAAAATTAATCTTAACATCTTCTTGCAAATTTTCACCTTTTCAGAAATTTAAAAAGATTAAGAACATTTCTTAGATTTATCTAAAAAATGTCTGAATTTTTGGGCTGAAATTTACTCCTATTTACATTAAACTTAGCTGTTTTTTAGTTTGCCTTGTCCCTGAAGTAGAATGTAAAATACCATCACAAGAAATTATTAATAACAGTAATAAATAATGTCTTGTTTTTAGTTTCTATTGTTTTTAATACAGAAAAGTTTGAAAACTTTAAAAATTTGGGATTCATCTCTTTTTTTGCCACTGAATTTTTTTTTGCTCCATCTTCTGTAACAGATTTGTCAAAATCCTCGCCTGAGTTTCCATCCAAGAAGAAGAGAGGGATCCTTGAACCGTCTGTGGAAAACTGTGCCAAAAACCTGTTTTCTTCATCGGGGGCCAAGCGCAGCTTCACTCGGCACCCGTCCCTCATAAAGCTCGCTAAAAGCATTCAGGACGACCGGCGGAAAATCAACTCCGCCCCCAGCAGTCCCGCTAAGTGTGTCCTGGGTCAGTAGGGGGCGCTGTTCTGCGGAAGGAGTCGCCTCTCCAGATTTTAAGATGTCAGATTAACACATTCTTTCCTCCTTTGTTCTCAGGTGATTCAACTAACCTGGATTTTCCAAGCAAAATGGCCCAACTTGCTGCTATTTGTAAAATTAAACTTGATCAGGAGAGAAGGTGAGATTGAGCCGCAGACTGTAACGGTCTGAATAGTTGTCCTATAGCAAGAGTTAGGCGATAAGTCGAATTCATTTTTGGAAAAACTGTGTTGTTTTTTCACAGATGAACTCCTTGGGGTTTTACAGCTTCTGTTTATTATTTTGTCCATTTTTATGTTTCTATTTCTGATTTACCAAACAAAGTTTTTTGTTTCAGTAGGCAGCTTAGCATACTGATTTTGTGTCAAAATGAGGAGAAATCTGGTTCTTGACCCAGAGCTTTGCCTCTGTTCCAGGCCAAAAGAAACTCTGACCGCTACAGTGAGCGACCCGGAAGCAGAGAGGTTACCGCCAACCACCTCCGCTCACATGGAGCCACCCAAAGTGCCGCTAACAGCAGCGAATCAGGAGCCTGGAGTCCACCTAACGCCGCGCACGCCGCTAGCAGGACAGGCTGCCGGCGCCGTCACCTTCATCCCGACGCAGTGTTCACCCCTGATCCCCGTCCTGCTGCCTCAGCAGCGGGGCAACGGGCCCTACGCCGTCTACCTGCACCCGTCCTCCCTCAGGTCAAACGCTCTGTCCAGGCCGCAGCCCACGAGCCTCGCAGTGCGCTCCATGACGTTCGAGGACAAGACGGGCCAGAGTCCGAGCGCGGCGTCTGCGGCGAAGAGCCGACCGGTGTCCAGGGAGTCCGGCGGCAGTCCTCTGACGCTCAAACGTCAACGTTCGGGTTCCACCGCAGAGAGCAGCCCCTCGAAGGCCAAACGGCCCGACCCCAACGTTAAGGTAAGGACAATGCATGAAGGGCGGTTGCCATGGTAATGTACACTATTTAGAAGTAATGTACTTCTATATAGAAGGACGTATCCTTAAAAGGTCTTAAATTAATGTTAATTTAAGGCATCCAAAGTTAATTCAAGACATTTTAAGGCCTTAATGTTAGCATTAAGGCCTTAAAATGTCTTAAATTAGCTTTTAGAGTTGCTTTTTAATGTTATTCCCACGTCTCACATTTTGTCTTGATATTTAATCTCGGAAACAGTTTCATTTTATATACATGGGTCAAAAATTTTATGCATCTAAAATTAAGGCCTTAAATTTGTGAATTTATTAAAAAGTAAGTTGGCCTTTGATATGTGAATCCAAACTGGTATTTTTTAGGTCTTAAATATTCATGATGGTCTTCAAAAGTCTTAAATTTATGTATCTAAAATTAAGGCCCTAAAATGTCTTTAATTCATTTTAACAGCTGGATTTTAATGTTACTCCCTTGTAAGTTTTCTCTTATTTCAAGCATTCTAAGATATTTGCACTAGAAACTAGACTAAAATACTTTGTAAGATTTTGTGTTTTTGTAGTCTTTTAATGAAATGTTAAATTTCACTTTAATACAAAACTGCACATTTTCTAAAATCAAGCACATTTAAGCACTCCGAACCTTTAAAACAACTAATTGAAATGTAAATATTTTTAAGGATTTTGTGTTTTTGCAGTAAATTACAAAATGTAATTTCCAGATAGTTTCACACAGACACATTGTTAGGTCACCATTTTAGTTCTGGTTGTAGAATGTCGATGCTAAGACATTATTGATAACTGTAATAAATGACGTCATAAAATAGTGAATTGAAACATTACTGTTGTTTTCAGCTGGAAAAGTTTGAAAACTCACCTTAAAAGCTTGATTTTCACTGAGGTGTCGGCGTCTGAACCCTGACTTTGACCTTTCCTCGCTCCGTGAAGGTCGGCTCTCCGAAGCTCGGCGAGATCCTGCAGGCCCGCCTGAAGGCGCGGCGCGGCGCTCACCTCGTCAGCCGGCCCTCGCCCCGCGCGCTCCACCTGGACCCGGAGTTCGTCAACACCCCCTGCGCCGGCGGCGCCAGCCCGACGCTGGAGCACAGCCTGGAGAACCTCCTGGACAGAGATGACAGGCCGGTGACCTCTGACCTGGAGGCGGGTTTCACGCCGGTCCGGGCGGTGCCGCTCACACCCGGACAGATCCACTCTGAGGTGAACGATCAGCTCCGCTGGGTTCAGGGGAGAAAAACGTTTGGTTTAACATCCAGTCCGTCTCGTTCTCTCCAGACTTTGGTTCCAGCCGGATATTTAATCCCAATTTCTCAGCAATCCCTCATCAGCTACAAGGAATTACAAAACTCTGGAGAAGAAAGCAACAAGTCCTCTTACATCTACCAAACACCGACTGCAGGTGAATACCTTCACTTTAATCCCAGATTAGGAAAGCAAATGATTGACCAAATGACAAATTAATCTACGGTTGGTTGGTATTATCAATATGAGCGGCCATTTTATTTAAAAAAAAATGCAGTTTTCTCTCATAAGAGGGTCGAGTGTATTTCTATAACACGAAAAGAGAAATTTTTATATGTTGAATTTAAAAAATACAACTGAGTATTAGAGCGATGCTAATAAAATAAGAAAAATAAAATTATGAGAATAAATTTGAAATAATAAAAGAATAAAGTTGTAACATTGAAACTTTATTCCCATATTATTTCTACTTTATTTTTGTATAATTTCTTCTTTATTATTGTATGTTTAACTTTTTGATATTATTTAAACTTTATTTTCTATCTTTTACTTTATTCTCATTTTATTACTCTTCATTGATTATTTCACAAAATCTGTTTGTGAAAAAAAAATAGCATTTCATGTTCAGGTGTTAATTTGACAAAGAAATTATTTTTTAAGCTTTATTTTTATTTATTATTTTATTAAATACAACACTGTGGGTATTTTGAATCATTCCTAACTCAACGAGAGCCGATAAGTGGGATCCATATTGGAATCGGTATTGAGGAATTCTCATTGATCCGCTGCGTATCATTTTTCTGTCCTCAGGCTCCAGACCGGCCGTCGCCCTTGAAGTGACCCCTACCAACCTTCGCCTGAGCAAACCCCCGGCTGCCGCCGCCGTCCCCTCTCCACACCAACCCAGTCGGGTCAGCAGTCCCAGCCCGGCCATCCTGAACTTCACGCTGCAGAACTTGGGTCTGATCTCCAGCCCGGGCGGAGCCTTCGGGTCCTCCCAGCCTCCAGAGGGCGCCGGCGCCGCTCCGGGTCCGCTGGGCCTGCAGCCGAGAGGCTTGGTGTTCATCAAGCCCGTCTCGCCGGTTCCGCTCCAGCCGTCACTGCCTGGACAGCCGCTCACTCTGATCAGCCTGCAGCAGGTAAACGGACGATCTTCATTGGCGCAGACTGAGAGTTTGCATAATGTACACGGTTACTGTTGGCGGCCATTTCTTTCTTCCTTCAATTCTTCTCTGCTTCCTTACTTCCTCATACTTTCTATTTTTTTTTTCATATTTTCTGTTTGTTGAACTCCATCCTTCCTTCATTGTTTCCTTTCTACCTTATTTCCCTTCTTTCTTCTTTACTTCCTTCGTTCTTTCATTTTTTACTTCCTTTCTTCCTTCTTTCTTTGTTTCCTTTCCGTCTTTGGCTTCTGTCTTTCTTGCTCAGAGTGGATTATCTGGTAATCATGTCATTCCTCTGGAAGCCGAGCAACATTTGTTTGCAGCTGGAAACTTTCTAAACTCAAGTTTAAAAAAAATCAAAAAAACTGGAAAAAACTGGAGGTGAAAACTTTAACTAGGACTTCTCACAGCCTTCCTTCCCATCAGTTCTTTTATTTTTCTGTCTTTCAGCCTCTGATGGCCACTCCGAAAGCGTCGGGTCTCCCTCAGCACAGCTTCTTCCACACGCCGGTCCCGCTCTCGCCTCTGGCTGCCATGGTAACCGCTTGCGGGCATCCGGCCTCCAGGACGGTTTACGTCCCTCAGAGGAAGCTGGACGTCTCGGCCGAGGACTCCTGATGTTTGGGCCAGTTGTTCAGGGGTCGTGCTCTGATTGTGATTTTAGTTTCTTTACGTTTTTTGTTACCTCTGAACATTTCACAGCGTCCTGGCGGCCTTTTGTTATCAGTCATAGAAATAGCTGCCAAGCAGACTTTGGCTGAGGCCCAGCGAACTTATGGGAAACCGATACGAAACCGGTTCAGACACCCAGGAACACTACCGCCCTGCTGCATGTGATGCCGTTTACAATGAGCATCAGGGCCAAACTAAGGAAAAATAAATAAAATTACTGGAATAAAGTCATAATATTATGAGAATAAAGTCAAAATACTACAGGAATAAAGTCATACATATCGTAGTATGACTTTTTTCTCGTTTATTTTCGTATTCTTACAATTTTATTCTTGTATTATTTCAACTTTGGAGTTTATCCTTGTAATATTATGACTTTATTCTTGTGATTTAATTTTTTTGTTTTGGCCCTAATACTCCGTCGTCGCTGATAGACATTTCCCAGAACTTGATTAAAATCTGCATCTATATTTTTCAATCCTGTCAGCTTTCTTGCTTTTCTTTGCTTTTAATATTATGAGTTTTCTTTAGATTAATCTAATTGGTAAAAACGTCATTATTGTTGTAAAACTGAGATCACTTTTGCACATATGTACATGTGAACTGTTGCCCCTGAGTAGAAATTTGAACTATGTGAATATTTGACGCATTCTGGGAAAAATTGATTTGTTTGATGGGTTTAATTTATGAGGAAACAAACTTTTGTTTGTGATGTCTTACTCCTTATAAAATGTTGAATAAATTTTAAGATGATTTTTGTAAAAACATCAACTCACCTGGTTTTTTCTTTTAACTTTATGAAATTTCACAATAGAGAACACATTTAAATTCAGATTTCTTTAATGAACTGATTCTTTGTCTAGTTATGCTAATAAGTTCGTTCCTGCATGTCAGAATTGTCTAAATAAGTTGTTTTTTAATTATAAATTGTTCAGTATATGGATTAAAAAACAAGCTCAAATTACATCAATTTAAAAAATAAATGCATTAATTAATTTTCAGCTTTTTTAGTCCTGTCATCTCCAAACAATAAATGTGAACAAAACTGTTACAAAATGTTTGCTAAGATTCACTGATCTTGACGTTTCTCTTGGCGTTCCCCCAGGCTTAGTGCTTGGTCCATTGTTTTTTGAGCACATAATTCATGAAACGTTAAAATTTTATAATACAAATTATATTCAATTGTGAAACTGAAACCTACAAATTTATAAACTGCTGTGAATTCTGATATCTTTAGCGTTTTCCAGACTATTTATAGTCAGGAAGTACAGTTTTAATGAAATGTGTGCATTTTAACTGTTAATGTTTCTCTTGGAGTTCCCCAGGGCTTAATGTTTGTCCCATTGTGTTTTGAGCACATAACTGATGAAATGATAAAAGTTAATAGCACAAATTATATTCACAAAAAAACTAAAATCTCTGTTCAATGATCTTTCCATAGTGTAAACAACTGTAAAACCTCGACTGAACATCAGATATTTTTTGTTTTTCCATCAGAAAACGTTCCCTTGTCTGCATGGAGTCATCCAAACCATTTGTTGTGACGTTTAATCCCTCGGTTTAGGAGATGCCAGGCAGACGCAGCTGTTTGAGCAAACAAATGTTTGAGCTCCTGATGTTCAGGCCTCTTTCAGCCGCCGATAAAAAGTCGGAGGGCTTGGATCTGTCACAGGTTATTTTAGGAGGAAACGTCAGCGTATTTAACCCGCCTGGGAGAGTTAACAGCCACATCAAACCCTCAGGCTCAAGGTAAGGAACCATTTTATTTATGTCAGCTGCTAAACAAACTTATCAGAACAATGTTTAATTTTACAATGAAACCACAGAAAAGTGCTTATTTACATTTCTATTGGATTTGTGTTTTAAAAAAAGAAATCTTTCTACAAATAAAATGCTATTGGAAGGTTTTTGTTTTTGAAATGCCACATACATGAGACCAGTCTAACCTTCACAGCCTCTTTGGAAAAACAACTGGCATGTGAGAAAACATCGACGAATCAAAATAATATCAACAAAAATGAGAAAACTATTTAGTTTTGCTGTTTGTAAACATAAATCTAAAAATTAAACCGTAGAATCAGACTTGTGAGACAGATAGTGATGGTATCTTCAGGAGGTAAACATTTAAGTATTTTAGTAATTGATTATTCTGACAATTAGTCCATTAATCGGATTAAAAATTGGCACATTCTGCAGATTTTTCATTAAAGCCTTTTCATAAGTGTTAGAAATATATTAAAATGTGCAAATTAACAATTTAATTTCTTTTTTAAATAAGTAAATGAATAATTTATTCCTTTGGTGGACTTTTGGTCATTTTCTAGCAAAGGGTGAATCTGCAGCTAAAATACTTCTGAAATCGTTGGACATATTTAGACAAAATGTTTTTTCTGCCTTAAGTGCTAAATATATATTTTTTTACAAACAGGTTTTATTTCTGCTTTTACTGTTCTTTCAGCTAATAACCTTTTCTAGTCATGCTACAGTTAACAATTAACTGATTATTTCAACTATCGATTAATGGTGATTAATCTGATGAATTGTTTGAGTTGGATTTCCAATTTTAAGCAAACTCAGCCTAAAAAACTGTCTGAATTTTCAGGTAAATTGATTTGATTTTGGTTTTTGCAGCTCTCTTTTCGACTGAGATGCTGAAGAATAATTAACAGGATTTTTTTTTTGAATTTCCAGTCTTATGTTCAGGCGTTGATAAATATCAGAGGAGGTTTCTAAGATGCCAAACTGGGGCGGCGGCACCAAGTGTGCCGCCTGTGAGAAAACGGTTTACCACGCCGAGGAGATCCAGTGTAACAGCAGGAGTTTCCACAAAACCTGCTTCATCTGCAGTAAGGATTCTGGTTACTTCTTCTCTCTTTAAAAAGATTTATTTCTGTAAAACAGGGACAGTGCATATTACTAACAGTGACCGCGCTGTAGGATTGACCAAAACATGAGCATAAACATTGGACATGAGTATAAATATGACCATATCTAGAAACTTTCTGAGATTAATACCATCAGTTCTGACTTTATTAAAATTGACTGCATGCTACAATTGATATATATTGAAATATATATTGCTATTGATTTATTGACCAGCCCTACAGAGCTCTGATATGTTCAAAGCAAACCTGGCTCAAATCCTCTGGTGACTTTCGAGGCGATTGGATTTTATTTTGGGGTATCAGAGTAAAAGTTGATGATAGAAAAAAAAAGGAGGGGTAAATTTCCGCCGAAAAACTAAGACAATCCCGAGATTAAATAACCTGTTTATTAGGAATTGTCAGGTTATTTTCTAGAGAAAACAGAACTTTCTGAGTTTGAAAAGTCAAAAAATTTCCTGAAAAAAAACAGAAATTTTGAGAATAATCTCATAAAATTTCTGGAAAAAAACTCACAACTGTGAGTTTGAGAAGTTAGAAATTTCTGAGTTTTAGAAGTTGAAAATTTGTTCACAAAACTCAGAAGTTTCATGAATAATCTCAGAAATAATAATAATTTAAAAAAAAGGACATTTCTGAGTTTCAAAAGTCAAAAATGTTTGAAAATTTGAAACAAACTGAAAAGTTTCCACATTTTTTCTGTAAAATTTCTGAGATAAATTTCAAACTTTCTACGTTTTTTCTAGCACATTTTGAACTTCTCAAATGTTCTTTCGGTTGAAATTTACCCCCTTTTTTCTATCTACAATTGCCCTGATACACCATCCTAGTGGAAACCAGCACACAAACTCCCAGTTGAAGGTTGTGGTTATATTAAGGTTATGTTTGGGGTTTACAGCATGAATGCTTCTGTTCTCTGCACAAACTCAAATCCTCCCAGCTTGTGTGACTGATCCATTATTCCACCAGGAAGCTCAGAAAGCCGTCTGTGATAAACTCGTCCCACCTGCTAAGTGTTCATCTTCTCTCCAACATTCACTTCACACTCCAGTCTCCTCCTGAAAATAGCAACACAAGACATCTGGCTTTGTGTGCTGCCACTGTTGACTGATAAACCCGGCGAGATCAGAGCTTTATTTAACTTCTGTTCCTCCAACACGACATTCCTACAGCCCCGGATTAGGCCCACTGCAGATATTTAAATAATGAGCAGTCAATTTCTACTAAAAAAAATAGAAATTTGAGATTGATCTGTAGAAAAAAATCAAGCACATTTTTGAGTTTGAAAAGTTGAAAATTTGCTAGAAAAATGTTCAAAAAATTTTAATCTTAGAAATTTTGTAGGAAATAAAATCAAGGAAATTTCAGAGTTTTAAAAAGCCAAAAATGTGCTAAAAAAAATCTGATTTCTTGAGACTAATTTCAAAAACTTGGAGTTTGATAAGTAAAAAAATGTTGTCTTCTGGATATTTTCTGAGTTTCCATCAAACATTTTCAAACTTTTGAGATTTGAATTTTTTCTAACAAATTTGCATCTCTTAAAACTTTTCTTCTTATTTCCAGAAAGTTTCTGAGATTTCTTTTAGCAGAAATGTATTTTTTTTTTAATTTTCTTCTTCTAGTTACAGTGGCCCTAATATACTGTCATACATATCTCAGTCCGGACACGCTTAAATGGTGGTTGCCTGAGATTTAAACATTTTTGTCCTGTTTTTACCCCCTCAGTGAGCTGCAGAAAAGGGCTGGACAGCACCACGGTCGCAGCACACGAGTCTGAGATTTACTGCAAGTCGTGCTATGGGAAGAAATATGGGCCAAAAGGGTACGGATATGGACAAGGAGCTGGAGCGCTGAGCTCTGATCCTCCGGGACAGGATGGAGAATCGCAGCTGCAAAAGTACGGATTAAACACCAAATAGGTCATCAAAGCAGATTAGTTGATTTAACACATTAAAGGTGAACTACTACAGATAGGTCTATGGGTCTATGGGTGATACAAAACATGTTCATTACATTTTTTTTCCGCAAAGTAATTCTTAAACAATGAGATTTTAGTCTGATCAGTTCTGCCTATGTTGACCGATTTTCACAACACAGCAAAAACATTAAATCTTACCAAGTGTTGTTTGTCTAGTTTCTAATGTAAATATCTTTGTACAGTTGAATTAAAACAATAATAACTTACAGGTAGCCTTTCAAGGCTAGGCAACGGGCTGGGCTTCACTGGGGGTTGCTAGGCAACGGGCTGGGCTTCACTGGGGGTTGCTAGGTAACGGGCTGGGCTTCACTGGGGGTTGCTAGGTAACGGATCAGTGCCCCTTGAATGTTACTGAACAGTCTGGCCCAAAAATAACGTTATAGAGGCCAAAGTTTGAAAGGAAAAAATGTACAAAACCTGAAAAACTAGTTTTAAAATGATACAAATTAAGTGTGGCTGTGGTTTCATGGGATGTTTACCTGTCTGTTAATTTTCTTTGCAGCTCTAAACCTCGACAAGCCTCTTCCAACCCCAATGCCAGCAAGTTCTCGCAGAAGTTGGGTGGCTCGGACCCCTGCCCCCGCTGCTCCAAAGCGGTGTACGCAGCTGAGAAGGTGATGGGAGCAGGAAAGGTAAGAACGAAAATGAAAACATTAGTTTAAAATACCAGGAGTTCAAATGAATTGCAATGAAACACGGAGACTAACAAACATTTACTTTGTGGAGTCTTTAACTTTCTTGTGGAGGAATTTTGGCCCGTTCAGAATACATAGTTCTCATGTGACGTCACACTTCCGGTAACTTTGTTACTGAAGCCATCTTGGTAGGTATCCTTAGCTAACTGTCAGGACAGTTGCTATCAAGATCCTATCTAACTTATAAACAGTATAAGTACAGCACAACTATTACTTGATCACAATTTTTGAGTGCTCTACCCATCTATGTGTAATACTGAGATAAATATAATTGATATTTACTGTAGTACCTACTGCCAAACTAGCAAAATAAGTTTGGCTAATGTAGCTTCTATCTGCTAGCTAAGACGAGATGTAGCCTACGTGTATGTTACTCTGCCAGTCACTAGAGCCTTGTAGATTAATAATTTCATTTTGTTAGCGAGCAGCGTGGCTATGGACATCATGTAAAACAATTTTTGCCCTCCAGCGTTTTACACAAACTTTCCCTAAGTTAATAACATGAAAGGTGTCTATATTAGCTGGTGTAGAAACCATGGGTCATCCGCCTAGCTTGCCTATCAAGATGGTTCATACCATTTCCAGTTTGTACTTGGAGAAGCTTGTATTTTCATTTAACAGTATAGAGTGTGTGCACCATTCCCAGACATACTGCAATACTGGGTCGATGCTTGGAGTGGACAGAGCAAGCTCCTATTCCAACTCCCTGTCCCAAAAATCAATTTAATATTATGGTCCCCATATAGGGAACTATCAGATATTAAACTGATAAGAACAGAAACTACACTTGATCTTAGCCAAAAGGCCGAGAAGCGATGCCATCTGCCTGGGGAGTGAACGATGCCTTTCAGGGGAAACTCAGCTTGACTCACGGTTCACAAACTTTAACATTATTTTAAACATATAACAGAAACATGGACCGTTGCTTGTTTATTTTATAGTGATCCGTCAGTTTTAATGTTTGTATATTGAGGAAAATTAAACTAAATCAGCCAACTAAAGGAAAATATCCGGGTTTACATGTAACCACGTGGTACGCTTTCGTCCAATAGGAAGCGGAGAAGTGAATACGTCTCCCAATGGCTCTTTACATGTAAAACTATAAACGTACGCGCCTAAGCTTTCTCCGTTTAGTTGCAGTTAGTTATTAATGTTAATGTTGTTAATGTTCTCCATAGTAGTTTCCACATGTTTCCTCTAGAACATTAATTTCCAAATGTTTAACAGTAAATCTGAGTTTTTGGCGTCTCATGTACCATTCAGTATTATATATCAATGAATTAGTGTGTTGTAACCTTAATTTAGCTCCACTGGTAAACTTTATTTAACTAACTGCAACTAAACAGAAAACATATGGAAACTAGATGTGTGTGTGTGTATGTGTGTGTGTGTGTGTGTGTGTGTGTGTGCGTGTGTGCGTGTGTGTGTTTAATAAATAATAAACATTCATATTGTGTTTCCAGGCCTGGCATAAAACCTGTTTCCGCTGCGCTCTGTGTGGTAAAAGCCTGGAGTCGACCACAGTGACGGATAAGGATGGAGAGCTGTACTGTAAAGGTGAAGCCATTTATTTACACAGAGAGTCTAAAACTCTACACAAATATGATTCTACCTTTAATGAGTCTTATATCCAGTCCTATATTGGTGGAAAGTCAAATAAAACTTCACTGTACTACTAACCCAACTGCATTTGTGTGAACACAAACATGACTGAAAATATTATCGCGATGTAAGCGTTTCAGATCAGTCGATATCAATAATTATTGATTTATTTATTGTTTTTAAAATGTGAATATATGGCCAAGATAGTTGTGTAACCTTTACTGTTTTATTCAGTTTTCACTTAACGCTGCTGTTTTTTAAATTCTTGAGCAACTATGAAGCACAGTGGCAAAACCTTTGCAAGTTACTCAAGTCGTTGCTAGGTAACTAAAGAATGAATTAGTTGGTAGGTAACTAAAGAATGAATTAGTTGGTAGGTAACTAAAGAATGATTGAGTTGCTAGGTAACTAAAGAATAAGTGAGTTGCTAGGTAACTATAGAAGGAGTGAGTTAGTTGATTCCATCAATTTTACTTAGTTAGCTGCGAGAGATTGAGCGGCTAATGTCTTTCCTGAATGGCTCAGCACCACAATACATTAAAGATCTGTTGTTGTTGTATCAACCTTCCAGACCCCTCAGGTCTTCTGGTTCTGG
>CAEFZX010000344.1:0-16375 GCA_903066825.1 Alfaro cultratus | reverse complement strand
TTCAACAGCATGCTCTGTGTGCGTGCGTGTGTGTGTGTGTGTGTGTGTGTGTGTGTGTGTGTGTGTGTCTGTCTGTCTGTCTGTTTCAGACAGCTCATAGAATCTTAGAATCTTAGGTGGGAATCAAGCTGACAAACCCATGAATCCCTTTGATTTATGCATTCAATCTGTACTATAAGCTTGTTAATAACTCACTAGGAAGGACTTTATGTCCAGCATTTATTTCAGGCAGAGCACATATAGTCATGTTGTCACACCAGAATTTCATAAACAATTTCAGATACTAAAGAAATAATCAAAATAAACCATCTTAAGCTATACTTTGTAAAACCAAAGAAACACTGACAAACATCCAAGAGCTGCATTACGTTTAAAATCTGCCATCCTTTTCCAGTCAAAGCCATGTTTACTTTTTTTAAACTTTAGCAGCCATTCTTTTGTACTACTCAATTTTCATCTTGTTGCACTGTACAACCTGCCAACTTCATCTTACTTTAATACTTGGTAAGGCATTTAGGTCATATTTAGGCATATCTATAACGGCGTCAACAGAACAGCTCCACTGCGTTACAAATCTGAGCCATCATTCACTTTCTTTTCATCATGTTCCCCAAAAATATGTTCCAAAATGACTGCAGTTAAGGAATGAACATTTAAATCAGTCAGAGTTGGAGCTCTGATAAGTGACAGGTCAGATGCTGAAGAAAAAAAAAAATTAGATCCACCCGACTGATTAAATACATAAAAACTAAGAACTCCAGCCATTTTCTGTCTGTTAAAACATCAACAGACTGCATTTTCTCTCACAGACTTTCAGTCAAATAAATTCGATAAAGCCTAGGGACGTCTTTATACTTATGTAGACATAATTTTGTAATTCCTTCATTTTTTGTCGGACTCAAAATGACGACCTCTGTCAGAGACCTCACAGTGTTTCTTGTGTTCTGGTCCTCAGGGAAGCAAAACCAGAATCTGACTTCGAAGAAAACATTTTCAACCATTTAAAGCTTAATCTTTGCCACTTAATACACATCTTTGTGTATCCTCTTAACCCGGCAGCGCGTGGAAAAATAAATCTTTGTCAGCAGCTTTTGTCATGTTCAACTGGTTCTATGTGGAGCAGCAAAACTACTGCTAAACAATTTAGGACACTTGATGCACACATTTGTGTGCGAGAGCAACAGGCAACCAGGAAAGCGACCTCGCTTCTGTAAGCCTCCACAGCCCTCTCATCTCATCCCCAAATACCAGGGAATCACAAGATGCTTGGCTTGGTTGGTAATGTGTGAAGTGATGAGGTCAGATAACCCATGGACATCCTAATTTAATCATGGATCAAATTGGTAATTCAATTTGTGGCTTCAGGCTAGAGAAGAAGAGACAGGAATAAAAAAGTTAAGACACAGGGAGGAAGAAGTTCCTCATAAGAATTGACCAATCATATTGCTCACCAGTGTTTCTTAACTAAATATTCTTCCTATTATCATTTACCTGATCCCAGTAGCTTAGTCAGAAGGTTAATATAAAACCTTCTGTCTTGCCTGTAAAATCCTCAGCATGTAAGAAGATGATGAGGTCTCTCTCTGTCTCTCCTGTCTCCATCTGTCCACTATCTGTCAATTCTCCACACTGATCTGAGCAGTCATGAGAAGGAGCAATTGTAGCTTCAGCGTGGAAGGAACCGGAACAGTTCAAGACAGCGTGAAAAATCAAAGTGAGAATAGAATAGAATAGAATGGTGCCTACCTGAGGTAACGCAGCGGTTCTATGGTTTCAGGCTCTGCCTCAGCTGAGCTGTGGTTCATCTTGTCCATCTGTCTTCACCCACCACGAGTCGGTAAACAGGAGAAAGGATAAGCTGCGCTCCCCCAAAGAAAACACTTCCGTTCCTTCTCCCTGACTCTGGTTGAATGGACGGGCTGTGTGTCTGCGTGCGTGTGCGTGTGAGAGAGTGTGTCTTTTTCCTGGGAATAGACTGAAATTTAAATAAACTCTCTCTCTCTCTTTCTCTCCACAGCTCTGGATTGGTTCAGATGCTGGAAGGTAATTACTGGCTGCTTCAAAACATACGCACACACACACACACACTGCTTCTTGTCTCAATAACCCTTCCTCTCCTCTCTGTCTGTTTTTTCAGCTGCAGGATCCCCTCGGCTCATTCTCTGAGAAAAAAAAAAAAAAAAGGTCTGTGCTTTCAGTGGCTCACACGGAAATCCAGCCAATTAAGAAGCAGGAGCCCCGGTGCTCTGAAGGCTGATTGGCTCCCAGTCGTGGCTGTTTAGTCATCAGCATCTCCACTGGTCATCACATCACTAAAATTTGACCAGACAGGTGCATACATTAAACACATTCTCCTCAGCCCTGAGCAGCTCATGGATGATGAATGTTAAATTAAGAGGATTATCTTCACTTGCATTTATTATTATTTTTCTCTTGACATGACATAAGGGCATTTGTTTCTTATAACAAAAGATGGTATGAGCAATCCTGCACTATGGTCACTAATATACGACGTTCACACACTTATCCATCTCCAGCGGTCATTGGGTGAGAGGCGGAGTGCAGCCTGGTCAGGTCACCAGTCCATCACACAAAGACACACAACCCTGTGCATGGCTAGACTTAAGGGCAATTAACCTATCAGTCATGTTTTCAGACTGTGGGAGGAGGAGAGAACATTCAGATTTTATGCAGAAAGACAGGGCAGTATTTGACACATTGACCCCAGCACCTTCTTGATCCATATATATATATATATATATATATATATATATATATATATATATATATATATCTTTTAAAACTACTGGACAGGAAATGAAACAACTACAAATTAGAGTCCTATAGGTCAAAGTGGGAATGTTCCAGATCCAAATTGACAAAATGCTAATGGACTAGCAACCGGACCTGGGATCATTGCCATACAGCATTATTGTAATTCATAGGTCATATAAAATAAAATAAAAGTCAGCCTCAAGGAAGCTGTGTGTTCTGTGCCTGTGGGTTCTTAAAATCTCCTTTCCAAATGTGTCATATATGAGTGATTATAATGACAATCTATTTTCATTATCTATCAGTGTAGTTTTGTTCATTCCACATTACAGTGGCTCTCACTGAAAAGTCTTCACGGCATCCCTTCAGAAAAAAAAAAAAAGAAGAAAGATTTTCTTACTGAAGGACTCTGCTACCATCTATTGTCCACAACAAGCAAATGCAAATCAGGTCATCTTAACTCAAACTTGTGCAATTACCTCTGAGGGACACACAAAATCTTACCAAGTAATTTTGGTCATGTTTCTAGTGCAAATACTATACTTACAACAATTAACATTTTTGCTATGAGTGAAATAATCTGCCAATGGAACTAGTCATTTTTCATCAATAGTAAGGAAGTATTTGCTTTAAATAAGCTCCTATTTCTTGCTGAAGTTACTTGTAAGTTAGTTTTGTCTTATTTTAAGTGTGCTAATATATTTGCACTAGAAACCAGACAAAAAATACTAGGCAACATCTGATCTTTATGCGATGTGGAGTAAGTTGAGTCTTGATGAATTGTGTATAAAAAAAAAAAAAAAATCTAATGTGCTGGAAAAGTGGCTCTTATTTAGGAAAGAGCCACTAGACTGGGTGGGTGGAGTCTAGGTGGTGCAAGGACAGAGTGTGTGTGTGTGTGTTTTTAGGTATGTGGCTCAACTTACCCCTTATATATTACCAGCTTATACACTGGGTCAAGTTAAAAACACTTTCCTTCAGCCTTTATCAACACTTTGTATCTTTTCCTCCAGCAAAGCAAGAGTTCAAATTTCATGCAACCCTGCCAGTAAACAAACAAGTCAAGAAACAGGGGTTAAAATTAGTTTTATTATTTGACAGAGCAGGAAAAAAAAAAAAATCCAAAACAGCCAACAAAAAAAATAAAATAAAATCTTATACATTGTTGTCCATTTGCGCTTCACTGCAGTCAGCAGCTGACCCCAAACACACAAACAAACAACGGAATGGTGATAATGTTGCCAAACAGCAGCAGCAGCAGCAGGCAGTCGTCAGGACAGCACAGGGTTGCACCAGGAGGGCAACGAAAGAGGCATGGGCTCATTCCAGGTTGCTGGTTTTTGCTCCCACAATATATGGGTTGCTATTTTTTGTTTTGTTTTGCTCATCAGGAATGTACACACAACCTGGAAAATTTCCCCTTCTATGCCAATGTAGAAAACATGAACTTCACAAGCAATCTACCTTAATTTCTGTATGTTTGCATTACCACAAAGCAAACATGTCAACATACTTTTTGTTTGGTTTTTTTGTTTTTAATGAAAGCCCAAAAATCAAGGGATACATTTCAACTTGAGGCGCTGACATATAAAGCAATTGTCCAACCGTTACATTACATAATAAAAAAAACTAAACAAAACATGTTATCTGAGGTGAGGACATTAGGCTTCAAGACGTGGAGCTTATAAGGACATAATCTTTGAGTGCAACAAAGAGTTAGAAAATGTGAGACTGAACACAACAATCGGGTCAGGCAGTAACTTTTAATTCAATTTGACTAAATTTAATCTAATTGACTCTTTTGGGAGATGCAGCAATTAACTGAACAGATCAGAACAGAGCTTTTGTTTATTTTTTTTAATTACTGAGAATTTGTTTTTTTTTTCCTTCCCCTCAGTCATTAAATGCATGAAAATTGTGGTTGCCCCCATTTTCATTAAATCGACGGCATGTGGAGTTTTCTAAAAGTCATAGGTTTAGGACATGCCTTGATGCATAGATGGGGGATAACTCTTAGAACATCTGAGAATTTATTTAGACTCAAAACTACTGCCTCCAACACACATTTCTCTCTTGCATTATAGTCCTTTTGAATTAGAAAAACAAACATAAAATCAGAATCAGCAGGTGAGACTGGAAAAAACAAAAAATGTGTGTCAACCCGTTACAACCCGATCGTGCATCTCTGTCTCCTTTTTTTTTTTTTTTTCCTTTTGTAATTACTGTAAATTTTCCAATAAGACAAAGAGAACACCATCTAAGTGGTACATATGCTGGGCCGCCCTGCTGGCTGATAAAAGAAAAGCAGCCCATTTTCTCTTGTGATAGTAACATCGTGTTACTGGTTTTTTTTACCATGACTTTACGTCTGCCTGTGCTGCTGCAATCTTATTAAAACACACTGTAGCGCATGTAAAATGCAAGAATCGACTTTACAGAAATCATACACACCTTAAAGACTAAGAAGTTCGTCATCTGTTGCAGAAGGGCTTAGTTTTTGTTTTTGCATGACTACATTCTGAAAGCTGTCCAGCTTCGCTCAAACCGGTCGAAGGTTGTGAGAGCCGCTTGACAGAGGAAAAAAAAAAAAAACACATTTAAAACCAATATCCATTCAAAACGTAGGGCATATGCAAGTCTTTACTAACCCTATAAATAAATTCAGACAGTTTTGTCTGTAGAAGGAACAAAAAAAAAAAAGTAATGCACCACAACCTATGACTAAAAAGCAAAATTAAAATGTCAAAACCTTGACATTCCTTACACCCACTCAGTTTAGCATGAATTTGTGTTCATATCCAGAGAGGGTTCAAATAAACTAGAAACATTCTAGCAGAAGGGATTCCATTTGGGCTCCACTAGTTCTTTGGAAGGTTTATTTTACAATATTCAATAAGAATAGTCCTCCAAATATGCTCCGTGTTTTGTTTTTTTTTAAGCTTTTTTTTTCTTTTCTTTTTCTTTAACATGAGTCAATGAAACCCTTAATCTTTATTCTTCCTCATCATCTTAGCAAAAAAACAAACAAAAAAAAAGTATTTAAAACTAGGCCACAATAATGGAAACCAGCAGATGTAAAACCACCTCAACAGTAACATTAGCCTTTTTTTATATTCAGACCTCAACAAGAGGCCACTTCCAAAGTGTCAGGGAGCACAATATTCCAAACACAGCATAGGACTTACAGAAGAGAAGACAAAATCCTAACATTCAGCCATACAAAATAGTCCAACAGACACAGCAACTTCTCTAATTTACACGCTGAAGGTTGGTGAGAAGAGGCAGTCTGTGTGCAGATAGATCCTTTTTTTTTCTTTCCTTGTCAGTCTGGGTTTTTTTTTTTTATGTTTGTCTTATTCATTGTTGCAAAGCTAAAGCAGTTAATATTTTACGGATGGTCTTCGAAGCTCAACAATCCCTGTGATGAGGTCTGTAGGAGAGTTCGGTTAGGCCAGCACGACGGCCTGAGTGGCTCAGGCTGGAGGGAGGGGGGCAGAGGGGCAGGATGCAGGACAAATCGTGTGTATAATGGTGATCATTGCTAATCCCTGCGTGGTCCATAAGGAGGAACGCTCAGCGTTTTTACTTTTTTTTTTTTTTTTTCTTTTGCCACTTTCTTCCCGGTTCGAGCAGTAAACAGTTGGAAGAGCCGAAGTGCCCCCCACCGAATCCCGAAGTCTTGCAAAAGGTACCCCGTAAATGTTTATGACATGTTCCTTGCATCCCTGAAGCTGCTGCAGCGCAACTCCATTGAGGAAATGATTCAGAAAAGGAACAAGGTAGCATAAGAAGGCGTCGAGAAAAGGTTTAAATACACCTCTGATCAACGAGAAAAAGTTCTTATCCTGGCCGTCCGAGCCAGAGTCTATAGAAAACAATAGAATGACAATGAGCATGGCTGTTATTGATATTAGGAGGGCTAAAAGCTGTGGCATCAGGAGGAGGGGAGAGATTGCATTATTTCCATGTGTTTGCTGCTTGGGAGATGGAGCGGGAAGGAATCATGTCCAGCAGATATTCCCGCTGACGTTCCACTGCAGAGGAGGTCTTATGAGCAGACAAGCTGGGATTGACGTAGGCCATCGTCACTCCTGGAAGGACACACAAAAAATTGTCAACGCATAGTCATACGTAATAAATTAGTACATTATTAAAATTTGGTTTTTTTAGTTAATTCGCTAAGAGAAACATTATATAGATTAATTAAACAACCTTTCTTTTCTGTTACCAATAAAAACAAACTATCAAGACAGAAATGTGGACTGTGAAAAGGTTTTTTTCAAAAGGTTCATTTAATCTGGCAAACAGGTCTCATTGGAATGCATATTCATTGAATATGGCTATGAATCAAATATTATAGAGTCCAAGAGAAAGAAAAAAGTTTATTCATTTAACTCTTTTAAAGCCTATGAGCAAAAGGAGCATTAGTACTCTGTGCCTTGCACATGCATGCAACCACAACTTTAATCTTTTTTATTGGGATTTTATGTTAAAGACCTAGTCAAAACCCACACTTCCTATAAAAAATAATTGGTGAGACTTGAACATAATATTTCCAGATGTAGTCTAACATAGCTGAGCTGGAGCCATTTTGAAACTAAGAATAGGAAAGAAAAAAAACAAAAGGACTTCACCCTATAAATGTGCAAATCTGGAATAGAGACACCTAAAGAGACTTGCAGCTGGAACTAAGAGGCTGATAAGAGACCTGCCAAACTCTTTTTGATATGAACATTTTGAAAACCATAAATCATTTCCCTTCCTTTTAACTATTGCATATTGCACAAAATCTCAACACATTGAAGTTTGTAGAAACACTGTAATAAAATGCACTGTGTATATCACGCTACACAGAAGCCCAAAGTAAGAAAATGTGGCATGCATTTTCTGCATAACTTTGTCACATTTGTGTACCTGCGTTCCCACTGCCCTGCTTCCTCCAGGCTCCCATGTTGCCCTGGTTACCGCTGCTGCTGGCGCTGACCTTTGCTCCCTGCTGCAGTGAGAGAGCGGCAGCGTGTTTCCCTGCTCTGCTGCCCAGCGCAGCCGCCGTCACCGCATTCTGCAGCTGGGAGGAGGTAAAGGAGTGCGCCACGCCACGAGACTGGATGCTGTGCGCCAAATGACTCTGCACAGAGACACAACGCGGGTGAAATGCTGAGCAAGGTGGACGTCAACAAACATAATGAAGAAGCAAATAAGAGACTGCTACATAAGTAAATGGAGTGCCGACCTGCTTAATGGAGTGGTGTGCAGACACTGATCGGTGCTGCAAGTCAGACCTGATCTGCTTGTACTGCGGGGATATCAGCACCTCGCTCTTGGACAGCGAGGGAGAGGAGGACGAGGTGGTTTTGGAGGAGGATGAGGAGGCCGTCTGCTGGAGGATACGCTGTTCGATCTCCTGCTCTTGCTGGAGTGCCTTCACAAAGGCTGCCTTCAGGCGGTTTGTGTGCTCGGCCTTTAGGGCCTTCTTCTGATTGGACGACATGCATTGGTCGCAGAGGATGGTGCCGGCCTTCTCCTTCCTCCAGCGGGAGGTGAAGTCCGTCTTGCACTGGGCGCAGGTGTATGGGTCTTTGGAATTGGAGCTGGCCATGGAAGCAGCAGGACCCAGATTACCTAAATATGGAATGATATTCAGACAATATTGATTATTTAACTGCTTTACAATCTGTTGTTGTCATCATAACCACAGAGACGATTACCCACCCCGGCCGTGCATCTCGAGTAGCTTTTGAACCACCTCCTCTAACCCCAACAAGTAGATGAACTCATTATTAGCCGCGGATGGCAGGAAGTTGAACTCGGGAGCAGGAGGTTTGGGTGGAGGAATCTCCAGCAGAGTCTTTTCCAACTGCTTCCTTAGAGCTAGCTTAGCAGCGGCCTGCCTGCTAGCTGGAGAATCATTGACACTGGAGCTGGTAGACGAGCCTTTAAGACCGGAGGAGCCCTAAAAACACAAAGACAAAATCTAAATTTCACACAAACAGAGAGGAGGTTTAGAAACCACCACAGGTGCAGTTTTAACCCGAGGGATGCTGACCATGACGTTGTTGGCCACGTTAGCCACTCGAATGAGTCCCTGCTGAATGATCCTCTGGCCCTGGATCTGGACGTTGGGGACAGAAGCCCTGGGGGCCAGTAACAGTGGGGGCGGACCTGAACTGCTGTGCTGCTGGTGCTGCCGCAGGCTAGCGATCTGCTGTGGGGTCACTGCAATAGGCTGGGGGGTGCACAGATACAGCAATTACAGAGAACAGTCCTCAACAGTATAAACAAGAAAAATAAACACATTAAAGACATTCAAGCATAAAGTTTAAAGACAATCAATCAGTGGACAACAACCTGGGCTCCTCTGACCAAGGGTGGCATCACAATCTGAGAGTTATGTTTGGATGGGACGTGCTGTCCACCCCGCACTAAGGGTGGGGGGATCACCGTGCCTGAGCTACGACCCGTCACCTGCGAACACAATAATGAGGATATTTATAAATAACAGTGATGAAAACCTTCAGGTAAAAGGAAAAAATACACAAGTTTTAGAATGAGTACTGGAGATGAGGCGATACCTGAAGGGGTCCTTTACTGGATGTCATGCTGCCTCGCACTAGAGGAGGAGGAGTGGCCACTGAGCCACTCGCCTGAACACAGACAAAGTGTGGTTTAAGAAGTTAAACAACCCTGGCAAAATAAACACCATAACTTGGTTTCTATAAGGTAGCAGTTTCATAATATAAAAAATATCATGATTTAAAAAGTGGGTTCAAATTGACTAATTTAAATTGCTATAAGACTTATGTCTAATATTCACATCAAATATATCCTAACCTGAGTATAGGTTAGGAATCTCAATCTGGACTTTTATTTAAATGATTACGGTAGTATTTCTGAATAAACTCAACTCCTGATATCCGTTACGGGGTGTTGTGAATGATCTTGTCTGCCACATCCCACAAAGACATGCAACTGTAATTTGTGCAGCTAATTTGAATAAAAAATAAAGACAATATTTAATTAATCTAATCAAGATATGGGCATTTTGTGGCCCACTGGCTCATCAAACACAGAAATGTGAAATCCGCATGCAAATCAAATACACTGTTGTTGGGTTGGGGGTGAGGAAAGCATTTTCTTTTGTAAATAACATCTTAAATTTCCTGATTTTGAAATAAACACACCCCACACAATAAGCTTATTTCCCACACAGTCCTGGGAAATACCTGCCTGCCCGGCATGTTTATAGGAAGCGTCTGCACTGATAAATAGAGATATGCTCTTTTATTATAAAATATATAGTGTTAGGCGATAATAGTTGGGAGACTCTGGGTCGATTACAGATGTCTATGAGGCTCTTTGGGAAAATTGCTTATTTCCATTTTAACAAACCTTTTATTTTTCACCTTTCATAACATCCACAGAGAAAGAGGGGTTAAGTCCAGATGTAGTGCTTTGCTTGTATGACGTCACAAACAAAGCAATACATCTGAGAATCAGACGAAAACGTTTTCTGTAAGTTTTGACTGCACATAAAAAATAAATATATAACAAAGAGGAAACATGCTAGCATGAACAACTTCAGGGAAGTGCTTTGCACAAAAAAATTCGAAGGAAGTAAAACTGAATTTTACCAAAGACTACAATTGTGCTGACTTAGATACATCTAGAGAGACAAAAATATGTTTTTCAGAGACTTCTAATAGAACAAAATTATCCTGTGCTGCCAAACCAATAAAGCATCTTCCAAAGTGTCGAAATGGCCAAACAAAAATGAGTTTCATCAACTGAACACAATCGCAATACTAATGTGATTTGACTGTTGCTGCAAAGTCAGATCACAAAATGCCCTGTCTCAAATAATTTGGAACTGTACTGGGGATTAAAAAAAATCCTGATCAGGAAATCTCTATTTTTGATTCCATTAAGAGTCAGTAAAGGATTAACACAAGAACTACGTGTTCTGTGGTGAACTAAAACCCTTATTCAGAATGGCACAACACAGTGAAAGCCTCTTAATGTTGCAAACTTTGCTCCCTTTGCTGCTTACCTTCTGTACAGTGCTTTCCTTCTGGATCTGGCTTTGTCGTAGTTTCTTGAGGAGAACCAGTTTGGCTTCTTGGAGCCTCAGTTCCTCCTTAAGCTGTTTTATAATACGTTCCCTTTCCTCAGGTGAGCTCTTCTGCACATGAGAAAAAAAAATAAATACGTTGATACCAAGTTATTTTCTGCGAGTAGTGAAGACCAGCTTTTAAATCAGTTCAAGATAATATAGACAGTAAATACGGCAAAACTACCATTACATTTTAAAGTTCTGTTCTCCTACCATGAGTTTATCTGTGTCCGTCTTCGTGAAGCAGTGGCCATTCATGACGGGACTGGACGGCTCGTTGTCTGATAACACAATCACATCATCTGGAGAAGGCGGCTGTTGTTCTTTCTTAATGTCACTGAAGGAAGAAACAGTAATAATACATGCTTATTATTAAACAAATAATTATTACATTTTATTACACACTTATAAACAAAAGACCAATTGCAACTGAGTTTAAGTTTAATTAGTTTTCCTGAAAGTGTAGCAATGTTGCCTTGCATTGAAATTGTGCTTTCCAATAATACTTTGCTTTGCATCATGCATAAGAATTCTAGTGTCTTTTTGTTTTGTTTAAGAATATTCTTGGATGGAGCGAGAGAACCAACTGCAGTAGTTTGGGCGTCTGACTTTGATGGTTAATTGGAGGATTTTTTTGTACTTTCAAAGGTTTTTGTACTTTACAGTTTAAACTGTTCAAACCCAATCCATGGAGCATCATCGCTTTATCAAGCATAACTTAGTTGCAGTTATGCAACAAAGATGTACAATGCCTGTCGCAAGACGTAATAAGTCATTTGATCGCATGATAAAGTTAAAAATGCTCAATTTCCATTCTGATGATTAATATTTTGTGAAGGGCAGTTTTGTTTGTAGACGCTTTATAATCCATTTTATTTATGGTTTCTGTTGTGTGTGGTTTCGATATCCATTTTATTTATTGTTTTTGGTTGTTGTGTTTTATTTTGGATATATAAAATATCTTCCAGTTTCAGCTAAATCTGTTATCGTAAAAGACCTATGACAAGTGACATTTGATTAAATTTCTGTCATTTGAACAAAGTTGTCCTTTATGAACTTGTAGCTTTGTCTTGAATCCAGTAGATGGCGTTATTGAATTGTTATTCTGTGAGCCTTGCAGCAAATGTGTGAAGGAACACACAAGAAGACATGTACCAAGAGATCAATAATGGGGTAATGGCGGCAGAGGAAGAATACAACCACCGATTATATCCAGCGTAAGGTAGCATCAACAGACCAGCTGTGCTCTCCCTTCTGGGAGCAGAGGGAGTCAAAGCAGCAATCTAATGAACTAAAGTGTAGAACTGGAACTGAAGTGAATGCTGGAGACCTTTGTTAAGTGCATAATGGCTTTTCCTGGCGACTAAGCAAAACAAAGGTGACTTACAGCATGTTATGTTCGCAATCGAGGGGGGGGGGACAAGTGGCAGTAGCGGAGAGGTGGGTGAAAAGGAGGGAAGGGGCGATCACAGTAATGTTACGGAACAAGAACAACTACTGACCACAGTAGGTAGGCCGAGTTATGCAAAATAGCTTTGGGTATGCTAGCGTCTATGACATCGGACTCCGAAGTCTGCATCATGCTGTGCAATTATTCTCCCTCAAGTTGTGTGGAAGTTCAGTCCCTGCCAAGCAAGAGGTTCCAGGGCTTGAGGCAAGACCCGTTTTGTCGCCCACACAGGGCCTCACCCCGCTCCTGCTCTACCTCTATGGCAAGGCCCGTGGCCTAGCCGCACCGGCAAAGCCTGGGCCTCGGCTCTCCCCTCCCTCCCAGCTGCCGACGCCAGAGTCACAAGCGGAGCGGAGCAGAGGTCGGCCCGAGACGCTGGAGAGGGTGACAGCGAGCGGTGGGGGGGGAGGGTAATACATGGCCAGGAGCCAACCTATTGTGTACACTCACTCTCACTCAGTCACCACTTCACGCACCCCTCCCCCAACCTTACTTGTTCATCTTTTATACTCCAACTCACTGAGTCAGTTCTTCTGGGGTTTTTTTTCCCTCTTCCTTTTGCTCACCCTGGAGTCGCGTCTCTGCTGCCCTCTTAACGGCTCCCCTCAAGAGACATCAATCTAAGGCCAGTAAGGTCTCTCCAAAATGTGTAATAGAATACTTTCCTTATGTGTTTAACTTAAATGTGAAAAGAAAAACTGATCTTCATAAAGTTCTGCTTTTCAAAGACATATTACACCTTTGAGCAAAAACAAACCCCGAGATGAGCAGCTTCGTTTACATTCTGTCCATAAAATAAAATCAGCAGTCAGAGGAACACAGTAAGCACCATTACTGAGGATTTGAGTGCTTCCTAATGTACCACAAAACCTTCAAGGTGAACCCTGCGCGTTGACCGATATGGCCTCATTACCGACATGACACGGCCTAGCTGATGAAGGTTGCTTCCATCTATTGAGAACAGCTTACACAAGCGTCACAACAACACATGGCAGCTTGGTTATGTAAGGTCCAGTGTCTCTGCATGCCTCGGCTTCCCCAGATTGTAGCTGTACGCTGAAACCCCCCCTTTGGTAGAATTTTGCTGATTCAGTCATTTTGAGGTGTAGATGGACCTTCAAATTCAGAGTGCAACGCAAACCAGCCCGGAGCCGATTTCAGTTCTTTAAGGGAATGAAACAGATTGGTTGAAATATTGACAAAACACTGTAAAGCAGACGTCTAGCCTATAATAGAAAGCCTCAATTCAGTTACTGTACGATTGTCTGACACAGTTTGAAGCTGGATTGAACTCTGTCATTCATACTTTTCACAAAGCTGAGCTTCGATGACATAGGTCACCATAAACAATCATAATAATCACTTTGCAGAAAGGAAGCACGTAAACATTAAAAGAGGCTAAAAGCTGGGGTCAAAGGTGAGACTCGTCTGTAATTATGCGGTAACGAAGCACAGCCAACACACTCACTATTCAATCACCCCTCTGTTCCACTTAAACTGTTATCATATCACTATGCGTGTGTGTGTGAGTGTATGTATTTATCTCTCTACCAAATACACATCACATGACATCAGGCATTTCTCTGTGTGGTCATGTGACACACCCACCACTCCTCCTGGCCCCTCCTTCCTCCAACTGCTCCTTCCAACGTGGAAACCATGGCAACGGCCAGTTGGAACCAGTTTGTGACACATAGCCTTCATTTTGTGAGAAGTGCGAGGCAGAGTTCAGGTGCTGCTGTGGGAGAAAATGGAGCCTGGGCCTTTAGGAGCCTCAAAAGTTTTCAGGATGGGGGCAGGCTGCTGGCAACCACACACCGACTTCCTGTATGACTCCTGTCAGACCACTCGCTCTACTGCAATTTCAGTGAGAAACCTGAAACTCCAAAAGACGCAGCTCTATGCAAAACACCCCGCTGTGCGTGCCTGCATACAATCCAGGGCCTATAGCGACATACATGGGGCCTTGCCTTTTATAACAGGAAAACATAATTCAAAACGTTGATTCAGCCTACCAATCTACAACTGTATCAGCAAGGTAGCCCTTGAAGCTCGGAGTTGGCGACAAACATGACGCAAGAAGGTTTCTAATGTTTCTTGCAAATGCTGGTAAAGGGTTGTGGAGATAATTGACCTACAATGTAATATCAAGGCCCAGAGATTAGGAATAGACTGCTACCGGTCAATATTCAATGCATTAGATGGCTTGCAGTGTTGATCGCTGACTAAAAGAGTCAAGCCATGGACTGGTTTCTGATGTACAAGTACGAAAAGGTTATGTATTTGCAATTTATTGCATTTTCCTGTAAGCCAAGTTTCTAAACTTTTGCGGTTTAAAAACTTCCACTGGTTTCTACTGCGCTTCACAAGATACCAGAGAAAGTAACAGAGCGACCAGTGCTGTGCCTGGATGTGTAGAGCTCAAATAAGCTGCAAGGCCCCCCTCCCCTAACTCCTCATGTTGATGTGCACTGCTGGTCAGCTAGCTGAAAAAAAAGGGTACTACACTTACCCCTTGCTTTCAACTAGGCCTGGTACGTGTTCTCATAGATTGAAATATAATTGTTTATAACATGATATAAACTGCTTTCATTCAACATATCATCTATAGTTTTAAAATGGCATTGTTTAATAGAGTGATAGATTGCATGCCTTTCCTCACCATGAAGTTGTTTTATGTATGAGTTTTGTAGTCTCCCTTCAGCCAGCTGATTGGCAGTGTGCTGCAGTAAGTGGAGGAAGCACAGGACTATGTATAGACCATACTTGGCATTTTATACAGTCCAGAAACTCCCCAGTTATTCTGGCACTTTCTCCGACATCCTATTAAGTGGTTTGGGGAAAAAAATGAAAGCACCACCTATCAGTCTTTTAACCCATTTGATAACTCCAGCTAGCAAGCTTTGGGGAAAGTGTTTGTTAGCAGCCAAACGCAGGATTTATCCGAGCAGATCCCCACTATCCATCCATCCCGCTCCATCCATTATCTTCCACTTATCCAAAGTTGGGCTGCATAGGCAGCAGCCTTAGCAGAAAGGCCCGGCTCCTCCAGGGAAATCCCAAGATGCTCCCAAGCCGTTCCCAGGTCAGCCGAGAAAAACAGACCCTCCATCGTGTCCATAACCCTGCTAATTATCCAATTATTCTCAGCTATCTCAGTTGTACTTTTATAAACACCTAAAAGCTATAATATTCTGACCTTGAAAAGTAATACTAAAACGTATTTTACCTTTTCCAAGTTTAAAAATTTCGATAAAAATAAATTATGAAAATAATTGTTATGGATCCCATTACCTGTAATTATCAATATGTTGGATTTTTTTTGCAGCAGCAGCAGGCGTAATTGTTATTTTTCTCCTAAAAGTGACTCGTGTTGCTTATTTTTGTTTCATAGTTTTGTGTCAAAACGTTGAAACCTTTGAATTTGGCCTCAAAATTGTACTGCAAAAATGTAATGCCAGCTCACGTCCAACAGTAATACAATCATGCCTAACAGTATGTTCTGTTTACATGACAGTGCAGCACCCACGAAGAAACCAAAGCCCAACATATTATTTTCCTCGTCTCACCTTTTGGATGTGCTCATGTCCACAGGTTCGTCTCCAGTCTGCACCTCCAACTTGATGGTAGCCTTCACCTCCCCAGTCTTCAGGATGCTGGCTGCTACCTTAGCAGCCTGCTCACTCTTCAGCTTCATGCCCTCAGTTGCAGGTCCCACCAGGGCCAGCGGGGCCCCAGCTGCATCACCTCTCTCCAGCTTTACCCGCTTGCCGTCCGTGTCCCCTGGGGAACTGCCAAGAGCTGCATGGTCCCTCTCCAGAGCTCGCTTCTGGCTGCGCGTTTGGCGCACCGCCTCTTCTGACATGGCTGCTCTCACCCTGGAGATACAGAAGGAACAAACAGTTGCAGCACTCTGTTTATGTATTCATAAAACACAGAAAAGCAAACAAAAGAGGTAGGCTAGGTAAAAACAGAAAGAAAGAAAGAAAGAAAGAAAGAAAGAAAGAAAGAAAGAAAGAAAGAAAGAAAGAAAGAAAGAAAGA
>CAEFZX010000342.1:0-21833 GCA_903066825.1 Alfaro cultratus | reverse complement strand
GCCATTGTGTAATTTTTATCCCCCCAGGGTCAGCGCATTACCCAAAAATTGTTACACCCCGTTGTTTTTTCAATCAACACCTGTTAAATTTTTTTTTTTTTTTTTTTTTTCTTTTTTTTTTTTTCCTTTTTTCTTTTTTGGTTTGTGTAATTTTTTTTCTTTTTTTTTTGAGACATCATGTATGATGAATTGTAGCTATGATGCTTTTAATAAAAGTGAATCATGATATTCGCCTAGGAAACCAACTCTCTGCCTTTGTCTCATTATTTACAGCAAACAAACCTCAGCGAAGTACATGGCATATACATGCATGTTGGAAAGAAAACAGAATAGGGTTCAGCAATTATTTAAGGCTGTGCAACATGGCTGTTGCTTCTTATGTTTTTTTTATTTATTTTTTCTACATTTCCCCACCTTACTGATGTGTTTTCCAGTTGAATTGTGCAGAATAGTCGTCACTGCACGTGTGGAATGTTTTTTTTTTATTAATTAGTAAAACTTTTACACCACAAAGCTGGCACTTTTACAGGGTGGGGACACTTTTGAGAGCCGCTGTGAATAAATTTCAATAAATTTTATGTTTCTGCATGGTCATAAAAAGTCTGCTTTCAGGCTTTTAAGATCTCAAATATTCACAGAACAAGCCATTGTGTTGGAAAATATTTTGAGCCTTAAATGTAAATATTTTTGCTTTTTTTAAAAGGGAATAAGGAGATATATTACAACAAAACAGCTTAATGTAGATAAATTTATCTTCTGACGCATCTTTACCACAAATGGCTTGAAAATATGGCTTACATCAGTTTCAGGGAACTGAATTAAAATATGTTAAGGGTAGAATATATGAAACCAAGCCTGAAAAACACAATGGAGTGGATTAGCTTAAAACCAGACGTTACTGTCAAAGGTATTAAAGTTTAATCACTAAACGGCAAAGAAAGTCTAAATGTGTTGACAAAGGTGTTTAGCTTATAGCACGGTAGTGGGGAAGTGCCAACCAACGTTACAAAATTTTAAACACTTTTCTAATTTTTATATATTAGCTCTCAGTAAATGAGTGATATTGGTGTTGCTTTTTGTCCCGGTTCCAATCAGATTGGGAGTTTGCTCTTCAGGTCTTAGGTTGATTTATCCTCATACTTAAACCGAAGCCGTTTCTCCAAGTTACCTGGGGTTTGTGCTAAAGTCAGTGATCTTCAATGTTATATTAGAAAACACTGTCACAGAAGAGCTCCATATAACACGGGGTTAAAAAGGATAAATGTTATGGACGAACTCCTACATTTGCATGTTCCAAACCATCCGTTACTCAAATAAGTTTTCTGCATGACAGGGAAAGGGAGTAAAAATTTGTTTGTGATGAGGAAATAAAACACTGTTTTCACTCCAGCAGCTAAAAATATCTGTTTGGCTTTTTGTCGATTGGTAAGGATTCAGAAAAGAGTAAATTATTGAGCTATTGCACAAATTTACCAACATATAGCTTAATAGCCAATAAAACTAGAAGTCTAGCCTAAGCTGCTTTTGATTCCAGTTCAATTTCAAGTTCAAATCTGCCGAAATTCTAAAAAATTGCTGATTTTGACACATCAACCTGCATGTCAGGCCTCAAAGTGAAAGCTTTGCTCCCCATTTGAAGCCTGACATACAAATTTACACAGAAACTCATCCATCTTTTTAAATAAAGTTTTCTGTATAAAGGTTATAACGGCCAGTTCAGGAAGAGCCAAGCACAAAAGTGGATCTTTATTGTCTTAAGATAACAAAAATCTGGAAAACATCAGAGAAGTTTACGCAAAAATGATTGTGTGAACCCTTTAAACTTCCATGTTTGCTTTACACAGCAGGCTGTGACTGTTCAGACAGTGCATGGAGGCAGAAGGCCATGCACCATCGATGACCTTCCTGTGTGAAACTCCCAGAACAGAGGATGTGAAAGATTTCCAATAAGAGGAACTGATTTAAAAGTAAAATAGTGGGGGAGAAAAAGCAAAAATACAAAGTTTCAGTAAAGGTTTCTGACCGATTTTCACACTACTTTACTTTTCGCTCAGGCAGCAGCAGTTTTTGCACAGAAAGATCACAGAGGAGTCTTCAAAGGCTCATAAAAAAAAAAGCATTTGCATAAACTGTGATGATTAGAGTTCCCACACATCCCTTAAAATATGGAACCTTCCCAAATTTGATGATTAAATGGTGCACAACTTTTTAAATCAATTTGGGATGCGTTACGTTGCATACTTCCTGGACTGACTGGTTTTGGTCTAAGGCTCGGTGGGAATGGTGTGGTATTTCATTCATTTATTTTGGATCCTTGTATGGACAGTTAGCATCTCTATTGGAATATGACAGATTTTGACCCTCAAACAAACCAAAATAACAATGAGCAACCGCTGGCCGGTACATGGTGTTTCCTGGAGTCACAATGGACTATAACCTGAGTGTAGAAAATCTGAATCATGAGTTGATAAACTTGTCGCAGGGCTAGTCTGACCCATGCAGTGGCAGACAGCTCCAGGTATGATATGGTCAGAAGGAGAATGGAGTAGCATTTATGTGAATTTCTTTGTTATTTTATTATTCAGTGATATTAGTAATAGACATCATAATGTAAACGTTTGTGGCTATAAAGGTTTTTTCACTTCATCATAATTTTTATTGGTGATAAAGAATCCAGATACTTTCTTGAGACTGATTATTATAAACCGCAGCAGGTGAATCAAGTTGCACAAGGTCACTTTCTTTATTTTTCAGATTGAAAAGTGTCAGCACCAGTTGCTAATTATTTTATGAAGCCTTGTTTGTTGGCTTATTTCTCTTCAAATCATTTTTTGTGTTAAATGTACCAAGAGCGAACAACGCTGTCCCTTTAAGATGTTGGGGAAACCTGAATTGCTGAAGAATCACAACAAGTGGTTCATTTAAAAGGTGTCAGGCTTTTGTTTTTACCCCAGAGGTTTGCAGAGTTTGTGTCTCGCCAAGGTGCCGCCACCTGTGATTCGCTCGGCCACATTTAAAGGTAAAAGCCTGGAGGATTACATAATATGACCTTTCCAACACACCAGAAGTTCAAATTCTCATGACCGCCACGGGAAAATGGGCTGCGGTATGAAACACAATGAATTTAGCCACAGAAAATTCCCCCAAAAGCAAAATATTCTTAGAGTGATCCTGAGTGAAGAGAGACGCCCAGTTTGAATAAAACCAAATGATCTGGTCTGATGCTGATGTTGCGGTTGTTTTTATTTATGATGTGTCTGCAGGAAACAGGAGCTGCAAGTGACTCCAAAGGTGAAGCTGAGGTGAAATAACTTCCCAGGAAATAATCATCCAGTGTGTTTGTGTGTGTGTGTGTGTTTGTGTGTGTGTGGACATGTATGTAGCAGTCCATCCAGGCTGTCAGAGATGGCATTTCTCCCACTGGAGCTACTGACAACCAACAAACTGACAGGCAAACCTCATAGGGTGTGTATGGGTGTGTGTGTGTGTGTGTGTGTGTGTGTGTGTGTGTGTGTGTGTGTGTGTGTGTGTGTGTGTGTGTGTGTGTGTATGTGTTATTAAATGGGTCAATACTGATCTATTTCTGCCTAATACATCACACAACAACCTTTTTAAACTAATACATTGAGTTTACTCCCCAAACGTGTCTTTAATAACAGAAAACAAAAACTGGACTTTGGTTCACAAGTTTAGTATTTTAGGTTCAGGTGGTTTTAACTTGAACAATGTTTCTGTTTTGCTTTCTCCAATTTCTGCCCGAATTAGTAAAAGTAATGAAAGACATGTTTTAGTCACAAAGTCAACAAACTGGACTAAATATGTCAATCGGGTGTCCTCACATAGATGGAGAAATGTAAGGTGTATGAGCGGAGGTGTGTTTATTTTAGCAGGCAGTAGAGACTCGGAGTGTGTGTGTGTGTGTGTGTGTGTGGGTGTGTGACAGACGTCTGGCCTAATCGTCTTGCAGGAGGAAGTGGGACGTGAAATCTACCAGCCGCCCCATACCACTCACACACACACACACACCCACACACACACCCACACACACACACACAGTGAAACACAGCATGCATTATTGTCTCCTACCCTCATTTCTCCTTCCAGGAATCTGAAGAGCAATGTCTGATTCACCAGATTTCTGTCTGCCTTTATTGGGTTGCTGCATGTGATAATGCAAATTGTAACATAACACTCCAATAATCTTTTTATTGGAAGAATAAAATCACTTCCAACATTTATATTGATTATGCATAAAGTCAGATGAAACACATTGCTAAGCAGCGATTGTTGGATGAGTCCTCAGCAGCTCTGTCAACACACTCTGTCTTTCTTGACTGCTCACCACTTCAGAGCATCCTGCCAGGCTCTGCTCTGCCAGCTAACTTGTAAATTAATGAGCTCAGATTAGTGAATATCCAGCCTTATTGTGCAACACTAAGCTGCAGCGCTGATGATAATCCAGATATCACTTTCGGGGACAGGCACTGCGTCATACTGTGCACTGGACGGATCCCGCACATAAATACATTTTAAAATAAATGCATTTGTATTAAGATGAACAGAATGTTGTTAAATTGAAAGCAAATAAGATTTTCTGCCTGGAAAAATGCGAATAAAAAGGTGAAACCATTGCGGTGTTTCAATTCTGCACTTTTGCTTTCCTCTTTGTTTCATAAATTGTGCTTTTATAACCTAATCAGTCACAAAATCAACCTTTTCTTTTTGCTTTCTTTTTAAAAAAAATAGTGGCAAAAATATGTCTTGGTTGTTGGTTTAACACGTATGGTGGTATAAAAATGCTGTGGAAAGATCTCACAGAACTTCGTTTTATTCCAGTTCAATTCATCTCATCTCTTGGTGACTCTGGAGGAGCTGCAGAGATCAGGGGAGAGAGTAAAAGCAATTACACTCTTTAAACTCACATTTATTTATCTAATTTCTTTTGTCGTTGACCATCATAGAGTAGCGCATCATTGTAAAGTGAAATAAAAATCTAAAACGTGAGGTGTGCATTTTTAATAACATTTGGTAGAAAGTTCTTTCTAGCTGCATTCTCTAGCTGTGTGTCTTGGTTTTTTGCTTTCTACAATAGTTTAAGCTCCATCAGATTGAATGGGAAGTAATCGCTGCCCTTTCTGAAGAAATCACCAAAGCATGATGCTGCCACCACCATACCTCACTCTTGGATTGGGGTGTCCGTGGCGTTGGGTAGAGTTTCCCAATCCAGATAGTATTTTGCATGAAGGTTCTGGTTTAGCTAGAGCACCGTCTTCTTTTTGATTTACCACATAAAATCCCAACGAGGTAAATTGAGGTTTATTAAACAAAAACATTGAAAGGGCAGCCATATTTTTCTTTCACAACAGACTTCACACTTAATGTTCCTTATGTAATCCTCATAATGTGCTCCAAACCTGTTATATATATTATTCCTAATACTGCCTTGTTTTTATTTGCCATTTTTCTTACACAGTGAGTTTGTGTTTATAGCAACATTTGTGTGTCCTGTTAACCTGGATCCAGCTGCAGTTTGGTGGAGACTCAAATAATGCACCCTTGATGTTTAAATAAAACCTTTATTTCATTTTATGGTTATTAAATATGATTTAATATTCAGCTTCAGCAGGAGAGGTTAGAGTTAAGGGACTGCAAAGCCAATCTGCTCAGCATGGGTCACCTCAAAAATAGGAATATAAGTGTGTGTGTGTGTGTGTGTGTGTGTGTGTGTGTGTGTGTGTGTGTGTGTGTGTGTGTGTGTGTGTGTGTGTGTGTGTTTCTCCTGTCCAGATGAATCTCTCTCCACTCTGCTGGATGTGTCACTTCCTGCTCTCTGCGGTTGTCATGGAGAGGCCAGGGCTCCAGCGATAAAGAGCCATCTGCCGTCGGCATGACCACCTACAGGCCAGCCGCACGCCCAGTCATCGCAACTGTGATTGATAGCCCCCAGAGAGTGACAGAGCGCAGCGAGAGCAGGATAAAAAGAGAGGAGCAAGTCAGAGGGAGGAGCGGCGGGGGAGGAGAGGAGGAGAGAGGAAGAGACAGGTCCAGATGTCCCCCTTGTTTGCTCGGGGGTTTTATGTCTCTCTCTCCTGTTTCCAAGGGAGACAAATGGCAGAAATGTGGCACCCAGAGCCACTGATTCAATTACCAATCCGCACACATACACAGATACACTTACATGGGTACCTTTGCGAGGACACTTGCATTTTGGAGCTGAGATCACGATTTAAAAGCGGACCACTAGCCACCAAATTTGTATTTTGGGACAACGTGAGAAAGTTTGCTCAAACTAGAGATTCAAAGCGTCAAGCAGATCCCAATAAACACGGCTCTGCTGCAGAAACACACAAATATGCTGAAGATACTGGAACTACACCTCACAACCTCTTGTTTAGAAGGTGTTTGTTATAATCTAAATGTTTATTGACAAGTAAGCCCTTCTCTAGATGTTTTTCAGCTGCTGAAGGAGTTAATCAGCTTGTAGGACCAACAGGCCTTTTTAAGTACTTTCTTAAAGGTTGAAGTTTCTGAAAACTTTAACCTTTATGTTAGAGCTGCAATGTTTCTATGTTGTAGCTTTCAGATCTTCCCAATCAGTTTCAGCTCTTAAACAAGTTTCAGTCCAGATTATTTGTAAATAATCTGGTTTCCTCAGCGTCTCAGATGACTTGAAAAATCTGCTGCTTGACTGATTTAGGTTTAGCCTATGACGCTAGGACAACCGACAAAGGCCTGTGCGATCTGTTAGCGTCTGCTAACAATAATGAGGATTGAAAGAAAAGCAACGTTGGTATGAAGCTTATAAGAGCTTGTGAGTTTGTTAAGGGAGCTAAAGATAAATTTAAAATGATGCTACTCAGAACGACTGGCATCGCGCCCTGGTCTGGCTGCATGAACAAAGAAAACATGCTTCCAACCCTAATTCCAATTACAGGATTCTCACTGCATTTTCACAGGAAATGCACATTTTTCAAGTTGTTTTTATACCTTATTTGGATACCACCTTTCAGGTTTGTTCACAGGTGCTTCCCAATCAAGCTCTGCTTCATTATATAGAGATTTTTATTACCTGCAAAGCTTAATGTACTTCTAGAGTATCAATACTCAAATTGACTGTTTCTCATTTGGCTCATGTGTCAAAAGTCTACATTTTTAGTTTCGCCTGTGAAAACACCAGAGCAGTATAATGTCCTGTAGAGGCAGAGTCGGTTATTCATTGTTTTATGCTCATTAATGTTTACCTAATTATTGACTTTATGTGTTTAGTTTACTAAGAAACTATAGACCTGTTCATAGCTCTATCTGTCACCCGCTAATTTTCAAGGAATTTGCATATTCTGTCTAGACCTTACGTCCGTATCTGGTTGCTTCAGGAAAACTTTTTTGGATCTGACAAGCGATCCCATGTTAGACGTTTGCTGTTCTTTTTTCAGCAGCTCCCATTTTTTTCATTCAGAGGAAAAAAATGGCGGCATTCATCATCCCAGCAGGGTTAGTAGCAGCTTGTTTTCACATGTTCTGCTGCAGGAAGGACTGGTGCGCTTTACAACATAGACGCCATCATTAGGATAGAAACGACACCTGGAATAAGATACATTGTGATACATCAACAAGCATGGGCACAAACTGGTCTTCCAAATGGACTCTGTCCCTAAACACACCACCAAATTCGATACTGACAGACAATAAAGTCTGTGTTTTGGAGTGGCCATTGCAGGTCCTGAGTGTTGTAACCCTACTTTCTTTTGTCTTCAGTTGATGCAGAGAAAGGCTTTTAAGTGTAAACTTGTATCTGTTCACATGGAATAAGGCTAATATTTATGTAAAGCATTGCCAGCTTCTTAAAGGATTAAAGAAAAAAGGATTTATTTTATTTTAACTTGAGTTCCTGTTCAAGCTTGTGACGCATTCGTGAACCTTTAAAACAGTTTCAGGAAAGCACGGTGAAGGCACGTTGTGGCGTCGTGTTGCAGAATCAGAAAATGCAACACCTTTGGAAGCTGTTTGCGCGTATTTCCTTCATTTCCTTCAAGTGGTTTTTCTCGCACTTTACCCAGTAAGTAGCTGGTTGTGCAATCTACCATCAAACACAAGGAAGAGAGTGAGAAGTGCCTGTCAGTTTAACGCGGCTTCAGTTGAGTTTCTGCAGCTTGTTCCTTCAATTTGAACACAGTCTCAACCAAACAAAGTGGACTTAAATACGTCTTTTGGACTCCACGCATTAGATGCATGCAGTGTCTCTCTCCATTCTGCATTTTTCCTGTCAACATGATTAAAATGTTGCTTCTATGTCAGTCTCAGTGGTACAGAAAGCTCAATGTCAGTCAAAGCACTTAAACACCACTTAAGTTTCACTTATGGGAATTGCCAGTGAGAACCAGCTCTATGAGACAGTTACTTGATTGGGGTTGTAAAAAACTCACAGGAACCATAATGCCAACATGATATAACGGTGACCTGGACTGGTCTCAGATAGAAGCAAGGCTGTAGTGAGAGATGGTGGGATAACACTTAGACCTGTTAGAGGTCTGACAAAAAACCTGTTTATATAAGGTTGCAGTATGGTTGGGTCTTATTCTGCAATAAAGGTAAAAGGTAAAGGTAATTTTACATATATAGCACATTTTCAGCAACAAGGCAGTACAAAGTGCTTTACAGGAATTAAAAGAAAATACTAACAAAATAACAAACCAAAGGAAAGAGCAAAAGAAGAAAAAGCTAATAATGTTGATCCAAAGTACATAAACTAGACACTCCTATTCAGGGTTGGTAGATAAGTATAAGTAAGTATCGCCAAATAAATATGTGAAAGGTTATGAAAGCTAATTTAAGTGGATTCTTTCCAAGCAGCTTAAATTCTCTAGATTACAATGTGATTTGCAGAAAACAACAGTCTGATGTGTAAGCGGTTAAACAAGTTGGTATAAAATGCCTTTCAAAAGTATGGACATCTCTGAACTTCTGCTTTGATTCAAGTGGCAAACAAACACTTCAGTTGTTTTTAATGGGAATGAAATTCTATGTTTATACTGTATTCTGGGATCCTGGATCAGTTCTTCGTTTCTGCCTCCATTGTGCCTTCTCCACTCAGCTCCTCCAGACTAGCAGCAGCAGCAATTAGCAAACACCTGGTGGAAGGATGTAATGGAGGAGCATTGCTGTGATTCTGAATGAGGCGTATCAGAAAGAGCAGGAGCTTCTTAAAGAGACAGAGGCCCAATTTCAAGGTGTCAAATTTTGAAGTCAAATTTCTTTGAAATCATGTTTTAAATATACAGAAACATAGTTAGTGTTATAAAATGGCTCTATATTCCCCAAAATACATAAGGTGAGCAGTCATATTTTGATAGAGTTGCAGTATTTCCATTTTCAGATGATTGTGCTCTAAGTTTAGGACTTAGTTGTTTAACTTCTCCACATCTTTCTGTCTGCTGTTCTCCTCGGACTTTGTGCTGCTTTTTGTTCACTAGTGTTCTACAAAAAACCTCTGAGGCCTTCACAGAACGTCACACTTTCATTTGGACAATAATCCAACCTTGAATCCTTTTTCTTCCACAATACAATTGTGCACTATTTTATGTTGCAGTGAAGCACACTGAAGCTGTGAATGTGAAAGAATGTGTAATTGCTCAGAAGTTATGAATACTTCTGCAATCAGCTCTACCTGTCAGACGCCACTGATCAGGCAGTAATCTTCTAACACCAACCATGTTATGGTTTTCATGAGTTTCTCCTGATTTACCATCACATCTGAAAACCTCAGAAGCAGACAGCTAAAATGTGACTGGAGCATCTTCTCCTGGAAGCAGCTCAGCTGCAGGAAGGGCCAGGATTTCCTTGTGATGACCTCCAGCGTTTTGAAGAGACTCGAGGCGCTCTCAGCAGGTTTGCTGCGTTATTAATTTCAGATTGCAGCTCACACCGGGAGGAGTGTTACATGGCTGTAGCCACACTTATTATGCACTATATGTGTAACTGCTGCCATGTGTGTATCTGGATCTGATCAATATGATTAATTTCTAATTTATTTCAGGGGCCGATCCCATTTCATCCCATTCAGTTCATCTCCTCATCTAAATCAATAGAGATATGAATCAGGCCTGTGTGGTCTGCAGAGGAAAAATCCATTTCTATGGCAGGAGATAGGAGATCCTCACAGGGCTAGTGTGTGTCTGCGGAGTGTATAGATGTGTGTGTGAGAGGGAGGGACCAGTGAAATACGAGCCAGGGTGTCTGGGGTCCATCCATTTCCAGCTGCGGCTGCTGATGGCACCGTGTCCGCCTATCATATCACTTAATGACTCTGAAGTCATCACTTACCTCATCCTGACATCAGGTATCGATTGGCTGGCAGAGAGCGCGCTGATGGATGGATGAGGGGACGGACAGACGGATGAGAAGACAGATGGACTGACGGATTGCTGGCCGAAGAAGGCGCTAATCTCATTAATACAATTTGTTCATTACATATGACCCGGTCTTTGAATGCAGCAGGCAGAGTGATAAATTATAAAGAAATGTCACATGAACAAGAGGCAGTTTGCATTGTTGCACCAAATATGATGAGTTCACAGTCCTGTAGGGCGGCTCTGCCTAAATACAAAGGGACGGTTTTATGAAGGAGATAAATGTGAAAATAAACTAAACCTCTAAGAAAAAAACTGATTTTTTTAATTACAGTTCCTTCTTCTGAATTCTACAATATCAACATTTCATCTAAAGATGATTTATTCTGAAAGATTAAGACATAAACAGCCACTTTATCCACCTGATACTTTGCATATGTTTTATTCGTTTTCATATATTTTTTTTGCACCATTACGTCTGATTTCACTAGACATGATTTTTATGTTTATTCAGAGCAAACAGAAGTATGAAACCAAAAGTACTCTTGTAAATATTTAGATTTTGATATCGCATTACTTTTATGGTATAAACAGCAATAAAAAAAAGAAATGGGACATTCCAGAACAGGATGTGGATATTTTTGTATAAACACTTGGAGATTCAAGTATCAGAAATAGATCATATCAACATAATAATAATATTGCTTAATAACGAGGCACTTAGAAAAAAAGATTGTAGCAGCTGAGGAGTCTTTTAGCGGGTTATTCCAAAACAATTAGAAATAACAGTCTTCAAGTAGAGGACACCACCATCTGGCAACAAGCAAATTAACCCTGAAAGGAAAACCGCAGCATCCTGAATGAAGTCAAAAAACCTCATTATCACCAGGTTCTTGAGTTCTGGTGCTGTTGGTATGGAGACTCATGCCTGTGCAACTGATATTTAGCTTTCAAGTGTTAAAGGTGTTATGTGCTTTCCATTTTGGCATAGTTACTTTCTAATCAAGTAACTATGTCAACTTCAGTTGTTACGAAAATGCAATAAAAATTCAATAAGATAGCTGAGAAGTACAGTAGCTGGTGTGCAGTTGCACCAGGGGTTTGCTAATAGCTGCTGGCTAGTCTGAAGGAGCTGAATGGGGGAGGAGTCATGAGGGAGGGCCGCTTTGTGAGGTGGAAACTTGGAAACTGCTTCTTGAAGGCGGAGCTAGGTCCACCCAGGTGTTTGTACAGCTGGTTGCCATGGGAGATTAAAAGATTTCTCAAACATCCATGAAAGAAAGCAACACCCCTTTTTGATAAGGGAATGACATCATAACGTGATGTAAAGCTAAAGCTAAAGTTGATTTTGCATAACACTGCCCCTTTAAACGCCCCAAAAGAGATTCAGTGAGTCTCGAAATAAGAAACATTCACACAAGTTGAGAGTTTATCAGAAAACCAGGGGAGGTCCAAAAGAACCTTTCCCCCCCATCTAAAGAAACCATAAAATAGGATGATGAAAGAGTAGCAGAAAGACCACATATGAGTCCCTCCCTGTTGCACCACAGTACGAAAGCAGATACTCATCTAAAGGAAGCCATCTTTGGAGTCCAGACTGGGCTAGTTTGTGTGAAAAGCCTTGAACTTTCCCCACTTATTATCCATTTTACCTTGACTGTCTATAGTCACAGATGTTGAATTGTACTGTTAGAAATGTCACATCTTCAGATTTTATTATGAAAAATTAGGACACGGTCAGACAGCAATAGTTGGGACAGAATAACAACACATAACAGGGTCAGTCAGGCCTGAAACAGAAATGTAAGCCTGTGTGAAACCCGAATGGGATTATTGTCCTCCAACACTTAAAAGCACATGAGCCAAACTATAATTAGGCTTTAATGAATGTCATGTGATCTGTTAATTTCCAGATCTGCTTTCTGTCTCTCTGTTCACTACAGTGAGAACTGTCTCCATTTGATCGATGGCGTTGTATTGTTTTCCAGATCTCGGTCTGCGAGAAGAAAGGAGGCTTTCCATCATGTTTACTACACAACGAGGCAGCAGAGGAGCTAACCTGCTCACTGCTGCTCCTCCGACACCAGGCTGGGTCTTAATGGAGCATTGTTGGTGGTGGAGGGAGGGAGGGAGGGGTCACATCATCACAAACACTGATGTAGCTGTCACCCATGGATAAGGCCTGTACATGCTCTGTGTGTGTGTGTGTGTGTGTGTGTGTGTGTGTGTGTGTGTGTGTGTTGGGGCGGCTGCTCTCTTTTCATTCCCCCTGACTAATGACCTCCGCCCGCTTCCCCCTCCCTCTCTCTGCCCTCTCCCCCGCTCCATCAAGGACTGTGTGAGTGAAGAAAATGAAGGCCCTGCGGGGGAGGGGAAGAGATCTGAGGATCATCTGCATCACTGAGCACACACACAACATGGAGGGGGGGCCAGGGGGCTGTGAGGTCATCAGAGAGGAGAAACGCTATTGGTCAAATAAAACCTTCCTTCCTTACTTACTTACTTACTTACTTACTTACTTACTTACATCCACCCGTTCGTTCGTCAGTCCGTTCATTCATTCATTCATTCATTCATTCATTCATTCATTCATCCATCCTTCATTTGATTCATCCATCCATCCATCAATGTTTTACAATCTTTACAATCTGATAAAGAGTGAATATGAAAGCTCATTTTGCTATTGGTTATTTCATGCATTAAGGAAAACCTATTCAAACCAGTATGGCCTCATGTAATAAAGTAATTGCCCCCTAATCCTAACTGGTTGGTTAGGATTAACCAAAGCATTTGAGGTAACTGGTAAAGTCCTGTGGAGGAACTTTGACCCACCAGAACTGAACTGATTCAGAGACATAATTAACTTGATTTCTGTGTGTTTTGGCATTTCTCACCTTGCAATTCAAATTTTTCCAATAAAAACTATGTGGTGGTGACCCACTGCTCCTTATGGGGCCCAATATGAAGAAGTACTGTTTTTCTGGGTTTAGGTTCAGGATTAGGGCGTGAATTGAGTTTCGGTCAGGTTTGGGGTTAGGCAGGAAGGCAGGTGGATTCTGGGTTATTGTCTGATTAATCTCAAAATCACAAACTGACTGCTGGGAATCCTCCTTCACGGTTTTCTGGTAGAAAGCAGAATTTATGATTCTATCAATTACGGTAGATCAATCAGGTTCGGAAGCCGCTTTTTCATAGCAGTGTGTTGCTGTAGTGGCGGCATTTTCCCAGTAACATGTGTCTGTCTTGTTTTCTCCCTTTAAACAAATGGATCGTGAATATTATGGCAGGAAATCATCCCAAAGAGCTCAGCAGGGGTCCGACCTCTTTGAAAGGAAACAGGAAAGCGCCATAAAAAGAACGTCTCTGTTAATATGTTAATGTTTGGTCTTGATTTCAAAGGGCTAAGTTGTCAATGTGACATTACTGTGGTCAGGTGGCTTGGATGTATTTATTACCCTTCACTGTAATGCAGATGAGGTAAACTTAATTTAGCTCAGTCACAGCATTGCAAACACGTTTAAAAACTGCACATAACTTTGCTTTCTGAGATTCAAAACTATTTGCAATGGTGGTGTCAGAGACAATAAATGCAAAGCAGACATTTGTCATAGTTTGTCATCTATAGAACAACATGATGCGATCAGGTTTCTATCATTTTTGCTGTGATGTTGTTATTTAGGTCAAATTACATTCTCCCCGAGCATTGGCCTCTGATGACGTCACAAAAGGTATGAGGCAACTGATTGGACATCCATTTGATTTTCCTGCATATCATATATTTTTCTAATTCCTTCCTTCCTTTAAAGGTGCTCATACAAGTTCTGCAAAACATTAGTCACGTTTGAGAACAGCTGATGGATTTAAGGAACAATTTTAAAGAATAAAACAAATTTAAGCATGTTGTCAAGACAGACTGGAATGTGACTTGAATACTTGGGAAACTGTAAAAAAAATTAAAAAAAACCTGTCATCTTATTGTTTACTAATACCAGCTGATCAGCTGTGATGCCATCGATCCAAATGCAACAAAACAGAATTTCATTGCTCTTTCTAAAAATGCTGCATCTTGTGGCATCCTGTTGTGAGAAACCCTTCCTTAATTACCCTGGTGTCATTTTCTTTTTTTTTTTTTTTATCATCAGTGGATATTTTTTGTGAGAGGAAAAAAAAGCGAAAATAAAACAGATATCACTTCTTAGATTGTAAATGAGAAGAATTTGAAGTGAAAGTGTGTTTCAGCATTGCTGCAAACATTTCAGATATGCAATCACAGTAAATAAAACAAAACTTTCTTCTGAATGTTCTTTTTTTATGACAGCAGCTTAAACGACGCGCGTGTTTTCGGATCAACAGGTGACTCAGGTGAAAGTGACGTCAGAGCCAGAGGGTCGGCGGCTCACTCAGCTGAATACCACCTGCAGGGCTCAACAGAAGCTGCACCTGGCGAAAAGCTCCGTCCACCATCTGCACCACGCAGCAGTTGTTCACTACTGTAACTCTATCACCCTTTATTCTCCTCTTTAGACGTGTGTGTGTGCGTGTGTGTCTGCTGGGTCACATAATGAGGCTCCAGTTATAAAATATACAGGGGAGTTGGTTCAGGCTGATTGATACCAATAAAAACTCCTCACTCATGTCACAGGTTTTACCCTTACTTACAACGCTACAGCTTAAATATGTTTATTTATTTGTGTTTGATATTAATATTTTCTTTTTGTACACAGGTAAAGGTTTTACATATTTTTTTAAATTTGGTTTTATAGCAGTTATGATGTAAGCTATTTCTTAGTCTTCGACAGGCTGCAACATATGGTTTACACTGACCTCTGGCGATGAACAGTGGAACTGCGTGTAGCAAAAGTTACATTTTACATCCGAATAGGCCTTGATCACCTGCTGCAGACGAAGATTATAATAGTTTATTAGACATTAAAATTCAGTCAGTACTTTTACATTGTGTTTTACGATGAAATAAGTCTTATTTAGCTACTTGTATTTTCTGAAAAGACAAAAACACTGTTCATTATGAGTTGCATTAAGAGAAATGCAGGATACAAGATTTGTGGAGTTTTGTCTGACCCTTTTTGCTTTAATTTTAACCAGACTGCCAAAGCCCTAAGCAAACAACTTAGCAGCTGCTTAGAGTCCCCCACTCCAGCAGGGGGCCTCAAGGTCACTATAATATTCAGGTAATATTTAAATATGCAGTTATCAGATCAGTACTATGGTTAAGGCCAAGAATAATTTCTGAGGCAAAACATCAAATATAAAACAAAAAACAGAATTGTTGTGGATTATGCATTTCAAATGGTCCTATTTACACTTTCTTTTTTATGAGAATTTTTTTGGCTGCTTGTTTTCAAATAGGAGTCAGAGCACTTAATGTTTTCTTCTATATTCAAGTGTGAAGTTTACAGCATGATTCGGATCTTGGCTCGGATGGGTGTGTGCTGCTGAGTATTTCCATTCTAACCCTTTCAGGCTTTCCCAAAGACTGCTAATTACCAAGAATGAGTTCATCAGTCCAGATTTGCTGTCTTTTGTCTGCCTCTTTGTTCCCCCCTATTCCCTTTTAGAGGCTCACTGGGCTGAAATGAGAGCTTCATTAGTGACCGTTTGATAAAGAAATCAAAGGAAGAGGACGGAGAGATGAGAGCAAAGGTTTCACTTAGTGCTAATTTCCCACTCAACAGTCCAGCCTCAAGCTGCTCCCCAAAGTGGTCTCACATATTATAAAGTAATTTAGATTTTACTGAGCAGCGCAGGATCCAACTTCACAAACAGGCCATTGGGAAACAAATCCAATCAAGACCCATTTATATAAAAGATTTTTTAGAGCCTCCACTTGTGTCACATTTCATCAGTGTGTGTCCTTGTTTATCCACATCAAGCTCCCTCAGTCCACAGTGTTTGAAGTGCAAACTCAACTGTTCCAGCTGCAACCATGACAGTTAAGATATTAATGGATATTTAATGTGGGCACATACAATTTTCAAACTGCTGTTTATGCATTCATGACACAGATATGAAAAGATGTAAACAAATCTGCAAGACCAACTAAAATCCCAATGAAATAGCATTTTGATCGTAATGAGAAGAAAACGTGGAAGCTGGATGTATTATCGCTCAAGAATGTCCTTGTTTCATCTGTAAAAAGGTGCAAGAATGTCTAATTTTTTTGTTTGAGAAAGAACAGAGAGAAAAGTGGAGAGAAAGAAGTGAGATTGGCAGAACTGAACAGAGTGAGAACAGACAAGTTTATTACAGGTAAGATACAGATGAGATCAAAGGCTTCGAGTTCATACACAAAAACAAGTTTACTTGCGCCTGTTGGTAGAAAAGACGAGTTTAATTTGTGCTAGTCTGAAATCTTTTCACAAAACAGACTTAAATCAAGTAGAAAATTTACAATAAAACCTCAAAAATAAAAATGTCAGCTATGAGAAATTGTTGGGAAAATAAAACCTACTTTGGAGACGTCCTCGAGCTTCGAGTTCACCTCGGCTTTGCAACGTCTGCTTTTTTTTCTTCTCCGTTTTAAATCAAGAATTGTGTGGAAAGCTTCTGACGAGCACGCTGAACCCTCCTGAGCATTACTTGAAGATGCTTGAAAATTGGGAAGGTCAAAGCTGAACCCAGTCAGAAGCTTTTATTCGACAAACGTTCAAAAATTGGCTTTGTACAGGTTTAAACCACAAAACCAGCAAACATAACCAATAAAATGATCCGTTTATACACTAAAGTATCACCAGTAAAACCAGATCACAGACTAAAGGCACATGTGGTCCCAACAGATCTCCCAAAATCAGAGACCAAAAGCAGAATCACATGTAGAAACCTTATTTAAACACAGCAGTAACATGCACCCAGCTGCATTTCGAACAAAGGAGATGCGATTTGAACAGGCTCCATCCGTCATAGTGAGCAAGCTCTGCATGATGATCCCCGGTAATGATTGCAGTGTGGCAACATCAATACATTCAACATCCAGCAGTGAAAGGAGGATTCAGGAACACCAAAGTATCATCCGCAAATGGTGGCAATTTCAAATGAAGGCCATGAGCTTACACTGCTGTTATCAACGGTTTTAGACAGAATCTTTTGCTATGAAGGGATTGCGATGATGAGTTTGAGTTGGTAAATCTGCGTTTGTTCCGTATAACAAGTAGATTTTTCTCCTGGTCAGAGGACAGGAAATTACCTTCGACTTTTCATAAAATGTTCATGTCTGTCTTGATATGAGACGGTGTGTGCTGGGTTTAAGGAAACCATCTGTGCATAAAAAGCTACAAACGTAAATCCTTTTGATTTACGACTTTTAACACACCGAAGTATTGGTGGTCTCTAAGCATCTCTGGAAACTGAAGACCTGCAAATGATGCGATGCATGGCATCAAAAAACAAAACAAAACAAAAAAAACCCCACCTGGGTTGTTTGTAGCAACGTCTAAAGATGGGACTGAAAAGGTTTTCCTGGAGGATTGCTGAACAGTACTCAATGAGAGCCAGTGTGGTTATATTTGCTTCTGTGAAACAATAAAAAATGATTTATCCCTTTAAATGAAAACATTTTCTCTAATTAGGAATGTGGCATTCTTTTACATCTTGCAAAAAGGTCTGGGTTCAAATTTAAAATCTTAAATCCTTGTTAGTATTTTCTACAGATTTTAATAACATCTTGAATTATATTCATTATATGACTTAATATCCAATTTATGTTTTTAGTCTTAATCTAGAACTAAAATCTAAGTATCTAATGTAAGCGGCCATTATGCTTTTAAACAAAGTTTGGACAGGTTACTGTTTTTACTTGAAGCTTATGCTACACTGAGCGCTTCAGGGAGTTTAAAATGTAAATAAATTTTGATCAGAGATGCCCAAAACTTTGTATGCTCCAGTATTTACCCTGAGGGTCCTACTGAAAACAAATTATTTTTCAGAGTGACCCTCAGTGTAGATTAATTTTTTTTAAGTAAACTGACTTGTATAAATGTAAATGGTGACATTGAGCAAAGTGAAGCGGTGCACTGAAACTGCATCAGACAAAATCTGAGCACTTCACCAATCAGACAAGTTAAAGTTTGAAAAAGGTAACACTATGGTTTGCTTTGAAGAATGATTCGGTGGCTTATAAAGCATCATAATGTGGAGAAGAAAATGAAGGGAGACCTCAGCCCTCCTCAACTAATCCAAAGGGAACCGGAAGCTGAACAGTCACAGGTTTTCTGTGCGAAGCAACACAAGATCAAAACAGCACTTTGCACTAAGTAGTGGCTTAAAAATCACTAGTTTTTACTTTATAAAGAACATCTGTTCACCTGTAACAAAACTCAACAGTGACACTGCTGTGGATTGAGACCTATAGGAACTAAAGGAAAACAACATTCAGCTGGTGTTTTGCTGCTCTTTAAAGTGGAGGAAAAGGTCAAAGCAGAGATGCCTTCGAAAAGAAACTGAGCGCAGGACAGTTTTCACTGCTTTGAAGAAAGAAAACACAGTTAGTGGAATTTGTATTTTTACAATACTTCAACAAAACAAACAAAAAATAAACTATTCAAAGAAAATAATAAAAAAAATGGTAGTGGCTTCTTTGCTAGTCAAAGATGTTGTTTAGGAGTTTGGTGTGTGGGTTAGATGGTGGACTTTGAAAAGGAAACTTTAAGATGGTGATTTCCTCCCATGTCATAGTTGTGAAGGTCAATCAGAGCCTGAATCGCCTCCTCCACTGATGACATCTGGATCAACGCCATCTTACGGTCCCTGTGAACAAGACAGCACAGTTAAAAATTGGCTTTGCTAGTTCAAAAAAACCCTATTTAGTGATGCAACTATCAATTAACGAGTGACTAAAACCCAGCAAATTTCCCCTTGATGAACTGTTGATCACCACATCCAACACTAAATCAAGTGAACTTTTTCCTCCCGTCCCCTAAATCCATGAGGATGGATTTGTGTAGGATCCTTATCAACCTTTGAGTTTAGATAAGATCTGATCAGGCTGGGACATTGTTGTAACACCTCAATTTCCTGTGAGTCAAATTCAAAGAGAAACCAGAACTGACACGTCGGACTCTTTAAAACAGCTCTGATTGTTCTGAAATACGTCTTACTGAAAAAACTTAAAGGCCTTGACGGTTCCTCCGCTGTTGGAAAACAGGCGGCGTAGATCGTCCTCTCCGACTCCATCCCTAGGAGCAAGAACACCAATCGATGTTTACTGGGTGAAACAACTGTGATCCTGACTGCAAAGTAATACGTCTGAATTTTCTTCTACCTGATGTTGGAGAGGTGAAGTGTTGCAGACGGAGGAAAGATGTTCTGGAAGTTTTTAGACCCTGGTTTCTTAAAGCGGTGGAGGGGGGAGCCAGAAAAATCTGTCCGACACAAACAAAACATTCACATGAGACAACAGGATTGTATTGGAGCTGCGGCCTGCTTGCTTCACAAGGTTGAGCCGACAGCTTCTGTTATTTTAGCCGGTTGTCGAAGCCACTGAAACAAACCAAAGTGTTTTGCCTCATTGTCACTACGAAAGTTAATTCATTAATTTCTCTTTTATCCATCCAATCGACTCTTCTTTAAAGAATGAATTATTTCAGTTGCATTTGATGGTTTTTAAGCCTGAATGGTCAGGTTAAGATCCCGCCAAAGGACCTCATTAAGATCTGGACTTGGACTAGGCCACATAAAAAAAATTATTATGTGTTTTTAGACATTCGGATATGAAATTATCTCTGTGCTGTAGATCATTATCCTGCTGCAAAAGGAGAGACCGTCACCAACTATTGGCTGGAACAAAATACCTGAAAGAAATTCATCAAGTTAAAGTAGATACATGGTGCTGATTTTAAAACAGTGTCAGATTAGGACTCATTATTACTGCAGGATGCAAATTTACAAAAATTCTGCTTGTTCACCTGACAGTCTGAGGGACACTTGATGCAAGACTACAAAGATTATGTTTACAATATTTATTAAAAAGCAATGAAATGCAAATTATAACAATATGAATCATCTTACCTTTGGTGAGTAACTGGTCGTCCAGTCCTTCTCTGGGCAAAGCTACCGTCTGATGTTTCGATAGAGTCACTCTCATCACTTTACCAAAGACCTTCTGACCATTCAGGTGGCTCATTGCTATGGGCAACAAAAACATGAACGATGGGAAAATGAGAAGCTTTAAAACTCCCCAATAGAATTTAACACAATGTCTTAAATAAATATATGCCTACAACATTACTACATCTTACCAAGTTGAGCCTGGTTGCCATCAGAAAGCTGAATCAGAGCGCTGTCCTTTTTGTTGTAGAGGATCTTCACCCTCTGGACATCACCATAGACGCCTGAAGGGAGAGAGAGAGAGACAGACAGAGAAAGAGAGAGAGAGCAGGAGAGACGAGGGCGGAGGAGTAGATGAGAAGGATAGAACAGACAGAGCAGGAGAGATGGAGCCGACCAAGATAAAAAAAGAAGAGGTGTGAAGGATGAAAGGAATCAAGTTAGTGCTAGAAAGACAAATGAAAAGAAAAGATGGACTCTTCCCATTTGACTTCTACTACAATTCAATCAAGTGCTTGAAATGATCTGAGTCGTTTAATGTGGCGACACCTCAGCTGAACTTTAACACTGACACACAGCTCAAACCGGCTGGCAGGTTAATGTTTGGCATGAGTGCAGCTTGATTAGGTGGTTAAACTGTAAAACGGTGCAGGAAGGAAACACTTACTAAACCTGAAAGAACATGCTGCTGGTAACACTTATGTAGATACAAACAAAAAAAAGAAGAAAAAAATCAACAGAGTTCCTTTAATGCTTTTGTTGGGGTAATGTTTTTACTTTTAGAGATATTTGTGCCCGGCTTGGATGACAGGCAATCCCAACAGCACAGTTTTAGAAAAAGAGAGATTAACTATATGACCACAACAACTTGTTACAAATTCGAGAGAGAAAAGGCAAAGAGGGAGAGCTAGAGTGAGTCCTGGTGAGTACACTGGATTGCTGTGATCAACTGACCCATTAATGTGGTGAGAACATCAACCCTGAAGGACCTGGCTCCCTGTCCAAATGTTACTCTGCAGAGCATCAGTGGGGATAGCTTCACAGAGAGTTTAAGGTTGGCTCTGTGCTGGTAAACTCGGCTCATATCTGCTCAATATTAGCGTTAGAACAGCTATGACATGCAAAAACAAAAACACACGTTCTCAGTGTCCATCTCACTCACATGTAAGCTTTCAAGCATCAGATATTTTCATGTTAGTTGCTTAGATTAACCAACACAGACCTGGATTTTATTTAACATTCAAGTTACCGTATTTTCCGCACTATAAGGTGCACCACGTCATAAGGCGCACATTCAATAAATGGCCTATTTTAAAATGTTTTTCATATATAAGGCGCACCGCATTATAAGGCGCATAGAACAGACTCTACAGCAGAGGCTGGAGTTACGTTATGCATCTATTAGATTGAGCTGCGCTAAAGGGAATG
>CAEFZX010000341.1:0-68253 GCA_903066825.1 Alfaro cultratus | reverse complement strand
CTTTAATGTAAGATAAATATATATATATATATATATATATATATTAATAATTGAATATTTTTTACAAACGTGTCAATATTTAAACATGAACTCAAAATCGTTAGTGTGTGGAATTGTTTCACTATTAATCTTACTTTAGGTCTTCTTTTTAACGCTTCATTAAAACATAATTTAAGTGCGATCGCTGAAATAACCCTAACATTTGATTGGTTAACTTGCAGAGAAGTTCATCTTAGCTCCGCCCACTACTTGTGACACAAGGCTGACAAATGTGATAAATTCAAGTTGTGCACGTCCAAACTCTTCCAATTAGAAATGTTTTGGCTTTAAGACATATTTATTGGAATGTAAGGATGACACATTTTTAAATAATATACTTTAAGCTTTTTGAACATAATGAATTTAATTTAAATTATTAGTTATCATATTTATTTATTTTTTATAATTCAAATATTTAAGCTTTGTAATTAAAACATTTGTTATCCTAGATATATATAACAATAGACTGGTTTTATTTAAATTGTCAGATTAAAATATTAATTTAACGACTAATTAATTTGTGTAACTATCGACTTCGCTTTTTAGCGTTTATTGTCAAAACAGATTCATTTATTGTATCCAAATATTTTTGCAACTATTTTTTAAATATAATCCCCCCGCCCAAAAAATGTTGTATTTAAATAATATTTTATGAGATTATCAGTATCAATACGCCGCCTTTCCATTTTAGGAGAGCGGCTGTTCTCGACGTGACCCTCCACCAAAGTGTGTCCACTGGCTGGAGACGTGGCAGCGCCTCGGGTCATATGATTTTTGGCTCTTCCACGAACCCCACCCCGATCCTTTTCCACACTGAAAAAGATTCCCAAATGTCTCTCGCTCTTTCTTATAATGAATAGTGACAATTGGAACATCTGCACAAAGAAAGTCTTGCAACAACAACAAAAGAAATAATAATCCCGTGCGATCGTCTACAGAAATTCTGCACATGGATTTTTTTTAGGAGCTGTGACCATCCAAAACAGTGCCATTTTTAGCCATTTACTGCTGACGTTTACAGAAGCTTCAAATAGCTTCCGTTTCACTCTGGCAGTGATTGGACTGTCCTGTGCCGTGCAGTGAGCTAACGCGCTGACTGTGGAGCACAAGCCCGACATTCTTCACTTCAATGGAGGAACAGCCCAAAGATCGGGCACAAGACAGGCAGCAGCACCACCACAACGGAGAGGACCGGAGCTCCATCCAGCGCACGGCGTGTCTGAAACATGATCAGAGCCAGTTCCAGTGCCAGCATCAGGAAACGCAGGCGAAGAAAACAGGTTGGGCCATCCGGAAAAGTTGGCTAATGTCAGCGAGCCGACTAGCATTTGCTAACTAACGTGATTGGGGCTTAGGCTGCTAGCTAGCGGTTTGGCGTTGACACGAATTACAAGAAAGGCTCTTAAGTAGTTCGACCGGCGGGTACATTCATACAAGAGCCCTGAAGTTGTGTTAGCAGGCTTGCTAGCTGACGTAGCGTGACAGTTGTTGCTGCTGCTGGGAGTTTTGACACATCGGGGATTGACCTTGTACACCGGTTTCAGCACCCAGTTTTCTTGTCGTTAAAATAACCAGAGGGATTCGTAAACTTCCCCTCCTGGTTCCGCTGTGTTCTCAATTCCCCGGCGGCCTTTCAAACGAGCCAAAGTTTGATGTGTTTGATTCCAGCATGTCCGCATCCAGCTTAGGAAACAACACCGGCTCCGCTGGAATTTTCTCTGCTGCCATTTCCTGTCGGCCATGTTAGAATATCAGCGCGAGCTAACGCCACACTTACCCGGCTAGTTGGAGAACGGTGTAAAAGTACGAGGCTTCCCCTTCCCCCTCATTTTTAACTCTTTTACTTTCTTCTTCTAGCAACTGTTTGGTGGAAATGACATAACGAGCAACTGTTGTGAGCTTACAGGTTGGTCGAAGTTAGCTAGCGTTAGCCGTCTGGCCTGACCGGGCCCTTTGCGTGTTGTTTGGTCAGCATGAAGCCACGCAGCTGAACAGATAGCATCGAAAATACAGTAGCTGGCAGCCACTTTTACTTGCATATGTTTACTAAAAAGCAAACAACTGCGTCTGGGGCCGGATGGTTAGGCTTTATACAGAATTCCATGTGTGCAATGCCTACAAACATCAGGGTGGAGAAACACTATGTAGTGGGAAGTCCCATGTTGACACAGCAATTCTCTTGTATCTGAGCAATTCTAAGGCCCAGACAAGGTTCACTGTGAATCTATATTTATATTTTAAATATAGCTATGGGGTTTACCTTCCTGCGCTTGATCTTGAAGTGCATCAAATTTGAAGCGATATAACAGGCTACATGCTATTTCAAATGTAATTTTTTTAAATAATAACTGCAAACCAAACCTTTTTGAAATCTTTTTCAGATGTATCTGAATTATTGTTTTAGATCACACTGCTGGATAAATATAGTTTTCTGTGAATATGGAAATGTTTACTCCTTAATTTATTTTCTTCCCTACAGATTTCATTTAGGTTGCTTTTACCTTTGCATAAACACGTTGGCATGTACTATTCGTTTGGTTCCACAAAAGAATGGTGTTTTTATTATTTTCATTTTTAGCTCAAAAAAATCAATGCATATCATGTGCTAAAACCTAAAAGTACCAAATTATTTTTCCTTAGATTTAGGTGCCTTCAAAAATCATTGTGATAAATGTAGGAACATGGCTCAAATCACTCTAATTTTATATCATTTCTAAAGTATTTTTATATTCCAAGGTATGATTACTTTAGGGGGAAAAACTTAATCTTAGAGTATTTACACAAACATTTATAACAGAGTTCTTTTTTTCTGTCTTTTTAAAAAACAGAAGTTAGCAACCTTCCTATTGCTGCCAGCATAATCAAGGAATTTGATCATTTTAGTTGCACAATATGAAGTTGTTTTTTATTTGTGTATGGATTTTGAGATTAACCATATGCAAATATAGAACAAACACCTGCTAGTTTTGGTAGTTCTCAATCAACAACATATTCAGTGTGCTTGCTTTAACTCAGGTTACTTTTCAACCTTTAAACCATCAGAATAGTGGGGGAAAAATTCAATATTTTAGTGATGTGCCATGATTTTTGTAAATGTTCCTTGCTTAGTATCACACCATTTCCTTTTTCTGCGGAGGACATTCTGATCCTTGTTGAACCATTCGGCCCTAATGAAAATTGTCAAAGTGGATACAGGTTGACACAAGGCTGGTGTAAAATGTGTGAATGACAACTCACCTTTGCACCCCTTAAAAAAAAGGAAATAATGGTACAAAATAGAGCTACACTTGTTATTTTTTTATTTTTTATTTTTTTTTTTTTTTTAACTAATTCTTGAGATGGAGTCAGGAAAATGTGACTTTAATAGTATTCTGCATTTGTATCATAATGTTGTCTTCTAATACAAAAACAACCAAAGCTAGAAAGGTAAAAAAGGATCAGTACCCCATTTCCGTTTAACTGATTTTGTTTTTCCTTGCAGGCAGTAAAAATGTAATCATCGGCGACGAGGAGGGGGAGAAAAATCCACACCTGCCCTATACTTTTGGTATGTCCCATTCCTCCAGCAGCAATGGTAATAGACACATAAGTAACCCAAATGTGAAGCAGAAAGGGCCGCAGAAGCACTACACCTCTGTTCAGAAAGTGAGCAGCAAATTCTCTGAGCATAAGAAGAATATGGACTTAAAAAATGACAAGGAGAAGGTGCTGGATTTGAGTCATTATGAGATTCAGCCTTCAGACAAGAAAGACTCTGCTTTGCTTCAGAATGGGCTTGTGAATTGCGGCCTCATCACTAACGGCTATTCCAGTAAGGACAATGACGGAAGCGGCTCCGAAGGCGGATATACCACCCCGAAGAAACGAAAGAGCAGATGCGGCAACACCAAGAGTGCCGATAATGTGACGAAAGACAAAGAGAGAGACATGCAGCCCCGCCACACTACGCAGGAGCCGGGGGCCTCGAGTGTCGAGACGCCCGAGAAAGGAACAGCGTCCAGACTCGACGGCTTCCGGTCCAGCTACAAAGCAGAAGCTCAGACTACGGCTAAACGGGCCGTCGCGTCAGAGACTTCAGTTGCTGATCCTCAGAGGAAAACCTCTGAAGGTAAAGCAGCTGGCACTTTTGGTAAGAAAGCAGAGGAAAAGCACAAGGGCAAGCTTTCCTCACCTTCAAAAGAGGACTCGTGGACTTTGTTCAAGCCCCCTCCTGTATTTCCTGTGGACAATAGCAGTGCTAAAATAGTTCCCAAGATCAGTTATGCAAGCAAAGTAAAAGAGAACCTCAATAAAGTAGCTCAAGGCGGAGGAGAGGCACTGCCTCCTCCTGTGAGACTGTCCCAGGTCCCCATGTCTGCTATGAAAACTATCACCTCGGCTAGCTTTACTAACGGTCCTGTTCCTGGGAATGGGAATGGCTGCCCGTCCGTGGGCACCTTCTTTGCTCCTGCTGCTAGTTGTGTTCAATCAGCCCTGTCTGTCCCAAGTGGCGAGAATGTAGCATCTTCTTTGGAAAGTAGCTGTAGCTCTACGACGAGTCCAGTAGACGGCGAGGCGAGCGAGCTCAGAAAGTGTACTGTTTTAATCTACCCTTTAAATATGCAACCTGTGCTCCCGAGCGCTCGCCACCTTGATCCACCGGCTGCTCAGACAAATCAGAAAGCCCTGGGAGACATCTTCCAGAACCAGTGGGGGCTCTCCTTCATCAACGAGCCCAACCCGGCCCTCGACGGAGGGAACGGGTTCGTGCCTGCCGAGGACCAGACTTCTGTGACTTCTCACAACGGGAGTCAGGCTGTCCCAGCCAAGGTTGCCCAGCCCCTCTTTGACATTAGCCCATTTCTAGAAGCCGAAGCTTTTTCTCAAGAAGTGGAGAAAAGGACTTGTGCCCCCTGCCAAGTATCCAGTGTTTGCTCTCCTGCTAGCACGGCGAGCGAGGAGGAGACCAAGCTGCAGCCAAGTGTCCAGGAAAAGACGAAAGTGGAGCTGAAGGGAGTGGGTTCTTCTCTGCTGGCCCCCAGTAAAGACAACGGTGCTAAGCCTACAGTGGGCCAGCAGACCACTGTGCTGTTCGGTTCCTCTAAAGAACAGATCCACCCAAAAGACGTTGGCAGGAGGTCCAGCTGGGGTTCCTTTGACCTTAAAGCTGCCGTCACCTATCACACTAAAGGTAACTTCCACTCTCTGCTCTGGTCAGACACGTGTTTCATCTAGTGGGTGGTATGGACTTAAACTTTTATCGCAATTTTTTTGGTAGTATTGTGATAATAAACTTATACTAGAAAAAAACTATTTATTATCCTTTTTAGGTTACTGTATGGCTGTGAATTCATGGCACGGCATTTGTAGCCATACAAACACTGTTCATGAAAAATATTCCTATTTACAAGCTTCTTCAAGATGCTACTTAGTTAAATAAGTAAATTTTATATCACTAAGCTGCACACAGTAACTGCATTTAATTATATTTTTGAATTCACATTTATTTAGTCATACGCTTGTGAAACAACTATTGACGAAAATAGTAAATATAACACTTCCGATGATACTGTCAGTTTTGTTTATCATCAATAACTGAAATTTATTGCAGCAACGATAAATCAAAATTCTTATAAGAAATTTATCAATATGTCCTCCCATAGTTTCACCCCTTAACTGTAAAGTGCGTCTTCATTTGTTGACTCTTTAAAAAGTCTTTAATAACTTCAAGATGATCATGGTTCCTGTATGGAGAACTAAGAAATGTGATCTTAGTTATTTCTAAGTGAATTTCAAGTCTTAAGAAAGAAAAGTTACTTTGGAAATGACCTTATTCTGTTCAAAGATTTATTAGAATTTCTTAAAATGCACTTGGAAAGAGAAGTCTGTAAATGTATCTTATATTTTGAATGTGTTTTGATGTTTGTCAGATTAATGGTAGTTTTTGAAAATAATTTTAACTAGATATTAAACATGCTTTTTATTAAGCTCACACAAGCTCAATGAAAGGCTTGAGAATATCTGTCTGCGTATATTTAATCTGTATGTCTCACTTAGTGAATTGAGTTACTGAATTCTTTTCAATTACTTTCTAATTCATTGAAAGGATCTGCACCTGTATAAAAAAACAGATTTAGTAAAGGTCTGACCTGCAGATGAATTCCCATGTAAGTTTTTTTTCTCCCTAAAATATTATTTCAAAAAAAGTTGAACCTTTCTATCAGATTGGAAAATGCTCTATCATTAAATCATTGTGTTATTGAGACATTGTTGGAGCTGTGGGAATCGTTCGTTGTAAATGTAGGATGTTTCACTGCGAGAGAGAGAGAGGCATCGGTGTTACACAGCTCTGCAGTTAAACAGGATTTGACCAATGTTTCAAAGCAACAACAAAATGATTTATTTTTAACTCTTTAGCTTCTTATTAGTTATAACCATGGCTACCATCACTTTGCAGAGAATGGTAACTTTTACCTTTTTGAATATAAAACTTAAAGATGACCAGTGTTTTGTTATCCACTCTGTCCCATAAAGCGCAAAATTGGACTCTTGTTTTTTAAATATTTTTAATGATTTTAAAAAAAAAATTACAAAGGAATCAAATAAGGTAATTTTGCTTAAATAGGTTCAGCTTTAACTTTCTATTGTTTGGCAACCAGAATGAACAGCCTACATGGATAAGAGCTTCTTAATGGGTACTTTGGTTTTCATCAAAAACTTCCACACCAAAGAGTGTTGTCAGAATGACCGTACATGTGATTGTACTGTTTTATTGCTTAGCTTTTATATTTATAGAAAACTTTTTGGGGCTATGAACTGATGTTCCTTTTCTCCTTGAACAGAAATGGAATCCATTTTCAACTTGCAAAAACAAGGTAAGGGAACCATTTTTCTATCCTCACTTGTGTTGTTTTTTTTTGATTGCTACAAAAAACACTTCAGTGGATGAGTAGCTGAATAGTATCACAGGATGGTGATCTGATTTGTTATAACTCAACAGTAATCCTAATCAAAACCCCTGTTGAAGAATGAGTGTAATTTATATCCTGCTGGTGAATGGCTCTGTAGTCGAGCCAGCTGGCAGCGCAGACTGTTACAACGGCAAACGTTTTCAATGTTATTCGCAGTTTTAAAAACAATGATTGTAAAATGTATTTACATTATGATCATTTGTATAATTCTTCTGCTGTTGCGTTTCTGACTGTCTGCCTCTTCTCTGCTTTAGATCCAAAAAGAATAGTGTTTTATGATGAGACCAAGGATGGACCTGATCAGTGAGGTAGATCATCTCCAGTGCTTACTGTCTTCTCCTCTGGGTGCTGCAGTTATCTACCTTGGAAAAAGTAAAAAGAAAAAAAAAAAGAAAAAATCCTGTCGGATAAAGTGACAACTGTGAAAACACTGATAGCTAAGCATGATTTTCCTTGGAAACTCGGGTTTATTGAAACTTTTTTTTCCCTTTGGGAGCGCACCAGACAAAACACACACACATACAGACACACTCTGGATGGACATTAAAAAGGAGTTGATCGGTGCCTCTCCAACACGATGAATGGACCTTAACGACTTCTAGCTGTGGTAGTCCTCGTCTCATGGCTTTTAAGGGATAATGTTCGGGAGTTCACCAAGGCAGGTGTCTCGGACTGCACCTCCTTAAGCCTTTATCCTGTCGAACTGTTGGGATGCCTCCGTCGGTTTCTTTCTTCACTCATTCAAATGAGTTCACTGTAGATACGTTGGGCGTTCCACACACAGATCTGTGCTTGAATTAGTGGTGAAGGAAAGGAGACGATTGATAAAGAAATGCCTTCTGAGTTGTAGAGTAAAGGTGTTTTGCAACCCTGTTAAGGCGGCAGTGGACTTTTGTGAGGCTCCATCCGGGAAGGGAAAATCTTGTCTTAAAACTCTATAGAGAAAAAACTACTCAGAACCCTGAAATTTTCTATGTACCGCAATTGTTTTTATGCTGTTTCAGCTGACCTAACACAAGTATTATTTGCATCGCTGTTAGACCCCAGAGCTAAGGTACTGAAGTGCCGAGTTTGAAGGAAAGCCACGCCCCTTTACGACGTTTGTTCAGTTGGTGTGCTGAAAGGTTTTAACATTGGGTCTCCGTTAAACTGTTTCTGTTGAAGCCTTCGCTACATTTCACTTTAGACGGTCATAAATTATCACAAAGTTTCTTTAAATTCAAAATCATGCACATTTTTTATTTTTATTTTTTTTCAGAGTTTAGGAACAAACAAGTATTGCTTCTGATTGGCTGTTCTGTTTTATTCAGCTACAACACTCAGGATATCTCTACAAACATTTTCTGTTCAGTAAAGAAAAATGTTTCATTTTACATTTGTTTTCATAGCATGTTTTTTTTTTTTTCCACTCAATGTTTTTTTTCTTCATGTGCCCCCATATTTACTGGTGTACTTGAGTCCCTTTTCATTGCCACAGAAACACAATAACTCATTTATCGCAACCTTCATCTTAGGACTCAAACTAACCGCTTTGTCAAAAAAAGAGAACTGTGTCAGAACGTTCGAAGGAGGTCTTCAAAGTTTTCGCAAGCCGGTGTGCAATACCTCCATGGAAAATGAGTTTTGTTGAGCTACAAAATCCTCATCGGAGATGCTTACGTAGCCTGCAGTTTAGTTTTTCAAATCTATTTCGGTTGCATTTACTCTTTTGTTGCACATTTTGTTTCTTCACTTGTAAGGTCTAACTACATCTAGTGATTCTAGGAGATGGATTTGGTTAGCGGGGACATCTCCAGAAAAGGATGTCACAAAGGTGGGGAAAGTGGGCGGGCTCGGGGGGTCCTCTTGTCTAGAAAATCTAATTTGGTTTAATCGTGAATTAATAGCACTTTATGTTAACAAATTACCTTTATCTTAACTAGAGAAAATTTATATGTAACACTAGAAATACTCCTTAAAAGAATGGCTCTGGGCTGTTACTTTTCAGAAAAAAAAAAAATATATATATATAGTTGCTAAATACAGAATTATTAAATATAACTCAGGTAGTGTTGATGAAGCCATGAGTATATTCAATGTTTTTCTTTTTCTTTTTTTTTTTCTTTCTATTTTTTTTGCCAATTGGCCCCTGTCATGTAATGTTCTCATACTGGAAATGCTGAATTGGAGTCCTACTTATGTCTCATGCGATATTCTGAAAACACACCAAATAACTTACCTTTGACTAAGGATGTCAGTTTCACTTTGGGCTCATGTTGTGGGATTTTATCTGCTTAGAAAGCATATTGCATCTTCAATCGGTTTTCTTTGGCTGTAACAGTAATCATCTGCTGGTTCATTTCCGCCTCTTTTGTTTTCTTCCTACCCTCCTAACAGGCCTGAGTGCTTCTTCAAACCGTTTCCTCAGCAGAATGTGGAATTTAGTGTACAAGTTGGATTCCCATTTTACTTTCATACCCAGATTTAGTTTTTTGTTTTTCTCAGCCCATTTGTTTTTTTTGTTGTTTTTTTTTTGTGCGTCGTCCGACGTCCATCTTGTCTGGGCCTGTATCAAAATGCAACACAGTTGTAAAAGGGTTTCCTGATGTATCAGAAAGTGCTCTCCAGTAGCAGCACTGTCCCTCTCCCACCTGTTGCTGCATGCTGCTGGTCAATTAGTAGAAAGCTGGGGCTTACACTCACAAGAATGACGTATTTTGTTTTGGGGTTTTTTGTTTGTTTTTTTCCTTGCAAATCTTTCCGGTTGTAAAAAGAAATAAAAGTCCAAATGTATCTTTTTAAACGAGAATAGAATTTTTGGTTTTAAATTGAAGACATGTATTGTTTTTGTTTTTGGAGGGTGGGGGGTTTCAGTCTAAATACCATGCCGTGATATGAAGCTCATAGCGGCTCATACCTGATGCTGCTCTCTTAGTGAGGACGACTGAATCTACTCTAACAAAAACCCAAACAAAGAAAATTACAATTGAGGCGTGTTTAATTACTTTGTGTGTTTTTATTATTATTTTTGTAACTCTCAGCTTGCTACAGTTTAATTTAATCTGACTGCACATAAATCCCTGGGCAAATTAACACAATCAGGTTGATGCTAAATGGTTCAGACTGAAGCTATTAAACATTGTGCAGATTTTTCTTGGCATAAATGTAGGTAAGCAGGGTGACGGAAAGTTTTTTTTTTTTTGCTATAGTACAATAAATTTACCCCTTTTTGTTTCTTCTCTCCCTCCCCGTTTGTTTGAAGAAGACTGCATTGGTTTGGGGGAAATCAGATCTGCTGTTTCTAGCATTGTAGCCTGCTAACCAAAAAAAAAACAACAAGTTCTTACAATGGAGTAGATGGTTAATCAGTAATTACAAAAAGGCGGGATGGAGAGTGAGGGGTTGGGATGGGGAATCCACTGCCGGCACGTTGAGATGGAAAAAACATAATCATGTGGAGTTTCTGTTTCCCTTCCCTCCCCCTCAGGATGTGCAATCACCTCTAGGATGCTGATGCAAGCTTCCAGGTTGAGTGGCTTGATGTTGGTTGGTGTGTGTGAGCTGCAAGTTCTTCCTATTATATGCAAGTTTCTCTTATATTAAAAAAAAAAGGTCCCCCCTCCTTCCCTTGGGTGTATTCTGTTCAGGTGCCTCTGTGTGAGGGAAGGCCTGGGGAGGGAGGAGAAAAACTACAGCAATTTTGATTGTTTAAATTCTGCTTCCAGCATATATCTGTGCCATTTTTTTTCTTTCATTTTTGTGTTAAAAAAATTTAAAAAGTGCAACTTTTTGTTACAGTTTTCTTCTGGCTAATATCTTTATTTCTCCAACATAGCCACAGCTGATTGAGCATTTATTCTTGCTTTTTCTTTTTTTATGTTTTTTTTTTTCATGGCTTATGTTCAAATTTCTGCAACTTGAAGCCAAAATCACTGCAAATGGTGACGGATTGCTGATGTGTACCAGATCTCTATCAAATTAATGTATAAAGTAGCAAATGATTCATTTGGACTCATTTTAACAAGTTAATATTTTAACATGTTTTTGAAGAATTTTTTTTTTTAGTTGTAACCTGACTTGTACGTAGATGCACATTTAAGATGAGAGTAAATCAAACGGAACCGAGACGTTTCATCTTTAGATGTTTTTGGTTTTTTTTAGTTGTTTTGAAGCTGATGTATCCCGTTGTTGCCCCCCCCCCAGCACCAATGTGAAAGCTTCGTTTCCCAGCAGGCTTTCTACGCGTTGCTTTTATTGGTTTGTCCAAACACATTGTGGCGGAGCGTTGAAATACACTGCATCTAGAGTTTCTTGTAATATATTTTTGATTTGTGATACCATTGATCTCAATTTTTTTAAGAGGCTAATATGCAGTTCTGGATCTCTGGATCTGCTTTTGCCAAAGGTACACTACTTGGATATTGAGTGCGAAGAGAAGGGTAGGGAGGGGGGAGGGCGTGGCGGATGATGTCAGAGCCAGCTTCCTGACGACCTGCTGAGTTCAGAGAGTTTTTTCTTTTCTTTTCATATGTGAACAAAAATCATTTGTGTAGCAGCTGAATGTCACTTTGTGAACATTGTTATACTGAGTGTGAGTGAGAACTCTTAAAGGGGAAAACAACTACCGAAAGTGCTGCTTTTTTTTTTTTTTTTTTTTTTCTTTCCCCCCTTTTTTCCCTATTGGTCATCTGTAATGGGAAAGACTGAACGTGGTGTTTGTACTCTGATTAAAATTGTCCCTCTTTTATGATGTCATTTTCTCATACATGTTTTATTTTTTTTGGTCAATTTTTAATTTGAGGGCATTTTTATTCAGAGCAAAGCAAAGGGTGCCGTTTCAGATTCCAAGTAAAGTGAGCAAACGAGGATTCAGTCACAGAGGGAGACACAGGCTGGATGTTCGTTTGTTGTCGTCCCCTCCTCTCACTTTTCTTTTTTTTCCCTTCCCCATCTTTGTGCCCCTGCAGGCAACAGCATTTCTTTCTCAAATGTCTTACAAGTTGGCATTTCTGTTTTTAAATGAACAGTCTGATTATTTAATTTCTTTTATTTTGAATTTAACAAGTGTCACTTTTTTTTTAAAGCATGAGAATAACCCTCAAATTCCAAACAATGTAATAGTCAATTAAAAAAAACAAAAAAAAATCCCGTGTTCACTGTTTTAGTTTCCATTAAAATGTCAAATTTTGATGATGAATCTGATGTTTTGTCATTTCTGTTTTTGGCACCACACTGGATCACTACTTCTGAATTGAATGAACATCTACAGCTCTGATTAGAAAGGCATATAGACTCACTGATAGTGTAAAACTTCATCATTTTAACAATTGCATTGGTTATCTGCAAAAAAAAAAATGTTTTAACATTAATAAAACAAAAAATCTCCTGTTTGAAACCTAAGCTTTGAGTGTGTGGCTTTGAAAAGTTCAGTCACTTAAGATGACGTACAAACGTAGTGCTGTGTTTGTACTCGGGACTCAGGAGGTTGACTACAATAGATATTTTAAGAAGATATGTTTTGTTAAAATGTTGTGATAGATCAGCAAAATTCTGTATATTTGGAATGTGAAATAAAAATTATACATGGGTTTTCAACTGATTTACAAATAAAAATAGGAAATGTAGTGTTTACTACTAATTAGAAGTTTAAAACCGGATTAAGCAAAAATGGTTCAGTCACCTTTTGATAACTGGAATGTTATTCAGCAATTGTATTAATATGCTTTTATTTTAATGTAAAAGCTTTTTTTTTGGTCAAAAGCAGACTATTTATCCATTCATTAAACTTGACCAAATACAGCAAGCTCTTTTAAATTGTTTGGCTTCCTTTTGAAAATTCAAACATGGGATGTGCTAAGACCCTCCTCCTGGCTCTGATTGGTTGTTTCTAACAGGGAGCAATATATTTCTGCAGAGAAGCTCGACTTTTGTTTTTTTCCACAGGTGTCTCAAACTGTACTGTCACGAGTCACAAATATGGAAATGACATTGCAAAGTTGCAATTTGCATGAATTGAAAGCGTTCTAGAAATGCTAACCAGAAGTTCGAGCATTTCATAACTTTGGGTGCTTTGCCAGGGAGGAAATATTTTACATGTTTTCATGGCATCTATCATCTGCTAAACAGCAAAAAAAAAAAAAAATCAGATGTATTTCACAACTCATTGGCTCAGCCTGGAGCTATTTCTGTTCTCGTCAATATTGTAATTCTCAAACACAATAAAGGAAGGAAAGCTTGGGGTAGATCAAAGTCACAAACTATTCTGCTACAGGGGGTAAAACAGAGGCTGCTAGAAGTTGCTCCAACAGTTTAAAGTTCTGTCTGGTTTGACACTACAGTATAACTCTTGTTCATATGTTGGATCCAACTCATTTGTTCCTCTTCTCATTGGAGAACAAAATAATTCAAATACACAAAAAATAATGCAGTATATTCTGTTTCATCTGTCCACACATTCAATTTAAAGAGCAACAACAATGTTATTGTGGCTTTAAATATGGTGTTCAGCGTATCAATGCTTGTTTTGAAAATATTTATCTGGTTCTAGTGGTGTTAATTTGATAGTAGTCAGACAGGGAGGCGGGTCGGGACTCGAACCATTGACGGCCGCAACGAGGACTGAGACCTCGCGCGTTTTACCCCATTCGCTACTTTTCACAATTATTAAAGGAGATTGATGCTGGACTCAGATTCCTCCTTCACTCCAACCAGATTCTGTAGACAAATTAGTATCTCAGCTCCAACGTTTCTGAATTATTATTTTTGGTCAGTGTTGTACGAGGAAGATGGTGTTAGTGGGACGCAAATTATTGGACCAAACTGAACGGACTTCGTAGTGCAGCTTTTCTAAAGCGCTTTGTCATCATATGAAGTCATGAGAGTCTGATTCTTGGTCAAGGTTTCCCCCTTGTGGTTCAAGATTGAAAACTTCCTGTTCTAATCACTTGGGTAAAAGTTATGGCTTCAGAGCAAAAATTATTTCACCACCAGCCAGTAAATTAGATCGAATATAACTCAGCACTGAAATTTCAGTCAGAACTTTGTTTTCAGCATAATTTAGAGATTTGGGTCCTGCAGAAAATGTGAAGAGGAAGAATGGCAGCTCAGTGTAAAAAAAAAAAAGAAAAAAAAAGAAAAAGGGATAATATAAAACATCCAATCTTTTTATGCTTTTATTCAATGTTTGTTCAAAGAAAGACAACATCTAGAGAATATTAGTGTACACATTCATAATGTTTCGCTGCTGGATCATATCGGGTAGTTTGGCGCCCCCTGCTGGACAATGATTTAATACACACTGAATCACAATTCAGGGTGTGTGAAACAATATGAGAACAGTTCAAATAATTTAGAATTATGAAATCTTTCCATCTGTTTCCATTTTATCTTAGTAAAATAATTTAAAACAGGAAACAGTATTGAATCAGAGTCTGATTCTTTTAGTCTGTAATTTAGCTACTAGCGAGTATAAATTTGACCCGATTTTCCTTTTTTGTGCAGCTAACCAATATAAACACATTGATGGCGCCTTTGCTGTGCCACAGTACAGAACTGGTCTGAGTGCTGCATTGACCCTGGAAGCGTACTTTTCTCCCCTTTACCACCTCCACGTGTGTGTATACACACATTTTCCACTCGTTCCGTACAGCTGAACTGGTGTTTACCGTCACCCCCTCAAATTCACCTTGATTGCTGTGCACTTCACCGAGGCCACATGAGGCTTGATGCACTCACGCTCTGAGAAATTGTCCAGTGTGGGAAGGTCGGGTAAAAGGTTTGATCTCTGAATCAACAATTTGTCTGAGGAGATTCGGAACAAGATGGCAGAGTCCTCACTCCAGGGTGGCTGCGTCTGAGCTCAGGGTGACCCTTTCAGCTCAAAGTAAGTTACAATGAGAGAAAACAGTGGTGTATAAAATGAAAAATGGATGGTAAAGTCTACAAAGGTTCCCCTGTTTATTACTTAGATAAAATATTATATGCTGCCATTAAAGTTTTGCATGTTTCACACCACCAGCATAAATGACTTTAGTGGGAATTTAGGATAACTCAAACCCAACCTGGAAGAGAGGCGGGTAGAGTACACAACAATTGTTCTAAAGACTAGAACTACTTCAACATATTTTCACTGGAGTAAAAGTAAAAATTAGCTGGCAAGAAATTACTTGGGTAAAAAAATTTATCTGATAAAAAAGGCTACTCCAAGTACAGAGACTGATCAAAACATCAATTATTTAGTATTTTAAAATTACATCATCAGGATGGACCAAAGTATAAAGCTATGTGGAATTTTTGGCATTTTAAGGACCAACATAAAAATCATTTATATAAGTAATATAATTACAAAATAATAAAATCAGACAAAAAAATATATATATTTCTTTTAATATAACATTTAAGAAATTTTAACAAAAAAAAAAAATACAGCAGGAGTGTGTCTGTGTCTGGTGACGTTTTGGTTAAAACATGTTTGTCCTTCATTCAGTAAAGTCACAAAAATTTTACTCGCGTAAGAGTAGTGAATTGATGAAATAATGAAATTACTCAAGAAAAAGTAAAAAGTACAGCATGGTAAAAATACCCCTAACGGTAACATTTCCCTAAATGTTATTAAAGTTAATATATCCAAATAAGTGTAACTTCCAGGACTGCTCTGTATTTAGCTCCATGTATCCATGGGAGCGCCTGTAACAAAATAACGATATTATTTTATAACCTAAATCTGCTTTCACAAGCTGCACAATATGCTCCCTATCCCTATTTTCAATCTTTACTCTTCTTTCTCCTGTGTTCCTTTGTCTTCATGATGCTGTTTGTTCACTAATGTTCTCCAATGTTCTCTACAGCCATCACAGAACAGCTGGCAATGAGCAAAAAGGACGGATGCAGCACTTTAAATATTTTCATATCTGGAATGTTTTAAACCCATGTAATTTTCAGTGAATACTGTGTGTTAATTTCTAAAGGTTTCTCCAATGGTTTTATTCAGAATGTTCTAGACAGAACATGACTGTACCACCACATTGGTGCCATTAAATTGTATAATTTTTAATGTGTTCCAAGCTTTCAATGCACAGCTCAAGTAAAAAGTACTTTTACTTTCTCCTATACTAAAACTATGTGGCATGTCTGTCGGATAAAATCCATCAACGGCAATATAAAATATGCTTATCTTTTGTGATCAGCGATCGTCTTTATTGCCATTTCTTCTACAATTTTTGTTCTCTGACGTTGGCGCTGCTTTGCTTTTCAGCAGAAAGGTGATGTATGACCTTTCTCAGCTGCTCTGATTGAGAGCTGTTTCACAGAGCCATTTCTCTGCTGCAACTCCCTCCCACACACACACACACACTTCTCAGCGAGTCCTTCCAGTGCTGTTCATTCTAGACACGCACAGAAACCAGAGGCAGCGTATCACCCCGACTGCGCCTTCTCCTTCTCCCGTGATGAATATATCAGCTCTGACCAGACGGGCCCTGACATTCAGTGATCTGTGATGATCAGCATAAACCTTGAATCATCAAATGTCAGCCAGAAGTACCTGCTGAAGTTTGCATCTGTTCCGAGAGTACGTCACGGGTCGTGGTCCCCGCGTTCACCCTGAAGTTCAAACACCGAGCCCACACTGAGCGCGCTCACTGAGAGAGCGCCGAGATGGAAGTGTAAAAACGAGGCGAGAGCAACGGGACAGAGCAGAGTGGAAAAAGCACAGGGTGCAGAATAAAATCAAGTGCATGGCTCCCACTGCGCATTGTTCACAGAGTACAAGTTTGTCATTTATGAAAATGGATGTTCATATATTCTTTATATGCAGGAAAAGACCGGCTTCTGATGCTAATACATCAGGAGATGACACCAGCAGGTGTCCCTCTCAGATTCCTCATTCTTCTTCCTGAGAAACTGTCAGTTCATCAAATATAAATCTTTTTAAAATTGGTTGCAATAAAACAGCACTGTTGAGCCATGCTGATATGTGTAATTTGTACAAAAATATGTTCTACTTTGCTGAATTTTACACGGGTATTTTCCCTGTAACCTTTCACAAACATAAATGTTGTTTTTCTTGATAAGATTGTTTCAGAATTCCTCTTCTTCATATTTTGTGACTATCAATGTATGAACAGCAGCTGGATTATTTATTAGTTACATCTGCAATTTTAATTAGTTGACTTAAATATTAAAAGTAGTGCTTCATAAAATTCAAACCAGATGTTTACATACACTGGATTAAAATGTACATTGCCATTTTTACTACTTTACACGACACAGAAGTGAAGTGATTGAATTTAATGTCAGACAGTATGCAAACATTTGTTTTCAAATGTAGTAAACTATTTTAATATTTATTCTTTTACCGTGTAATTTTTCTGCTTAACATTAACATAACTCTCGCTCAGATACGAGGTCCACACTGAATCCTGCATTAAATATGCTTTGACGTGTGCCACCGCTGACGCTCTAACCACATCCAGCTCCTGTCAGCTCAGTCGGACATGCCCAGTCCAGACGCCATGAGGCATTTCAGGATATATAGAACAAGGCGGCTTATTCCGGGCTGGATCCACATGATCTGAATGACAGGACACCAGCATGGCCTCCCAGCAGCAGCAAGTGTCGCCGTCCTGTTGCTGCGCTTCTTTTTGATCAGCTCGCACATTGTGTCAACAAGCTGCAGCATATTGTGCTGCTGCTAGGTGGAATTAAGCTTTGTGTGTTGGTGGGCTTCCACCGAGAGGGAGGGATGAGGAGGAGGAGGAGGAGGGGGGCATTTGGTGCGATATGGGCCATTGACTGCCTTTCCATAGCTCGGGAACAATAATGAGATTTTTTTTTCTCTCTCTCTCTCTCTTTCAGAATATCAGTGCCGCCATTCAGCACGCTGATTGTGTTTATGAAATTGTGCATACATCTCTCCGTGCTGGAGCAAGGAATGGGAAAGCTATTTTCAAAACATTAGCAAATTGTTTTCTGTTATTGTGCAGAGATTGATAAGGGTATGTGTTGCCTAAACGCAGAAGTCAACACACACACACACACTTACAGATGAAGGAAAATAGACAAGAAAAAGGCAAAAAATATAAATAAAGAAAGGCTGCGACTATGACTTGAATTTACTTTATAATATATCAGGTTTCCTTCCATTAAGGTGGAACTAAATCCGATTGTCTCTTTATCACTACGTATACATTGTGCACTTGATGTGCTATTGCATTACTCTGCTGGTAACCAAGTTTTCCGATGAGATATAGAAGCGCCCTTGAGCTTGACCTCGCCTGTGATTTCTCACTGAGACAAATTGCTTGAGATTTCACAGAAATTACAAACCTATGCATGGCAGCATTAACCACTGAAAATGCTTTTCCTCCTACTCCTGCGTGGCGGGCTCCAGCTCTCATTAGTCTTTGCAGCATCTTTGGGAGTAAAAACACTGCTTTCGTGATACAAAAGTAAAAGCTTTTTTCCTTTTTCTTTCTCTCTCTTTTTTTTTGATGGTGCCACATCACAGCTGGAACACACCGCACTGTGATGTGGCTGATTGCTCAGGACATCAGAGGTGCCAAAGACATTTTGAGGCCATTTCTCTTACGGGAGCCATCTAAATGCCCCAAGTGCCGCATGATGGCTGCAAAACTCATCTCCATTTTTACCTCTGAGTACCACAAAGGAACTGTAGAGCTACCTGAGCTTCAGAACAAGCTTTTTACATCCCCAACATTTGAGGTCCAGCAGTATTCTTCTTAGACATCACAAAAAGAGACATGAAGCAGCCAATAGAATCATGGTTACTATGGAGAAACTGTGTAACAACCACTAGTACTCATCTAGTGTTTATGTTGGAGTGGCAAGAAGAAACCTGTTGTTGAAGGAAGTGCTTGCAGTTTGACTAAATTTAGGGGCACAGCAAATACGCTAAAGAAGGGGCTCTGGTCAGGTTAGGGTGATGGCGGCATCATGCTGTGGGGATGTTTTTATTTCCACAGGAAGAAGGAGTTGATGGACAATAAACGCTTCAAAAAACAACACAAAAAAAACAGGAAGAAAGTCTTGTTAGAGGCTGGAGACCATGAGAAGGTTCATCATCGACCCTAAAGATACTGACAGAACTACAGAGGAACAGATTAGATCAGAGCATACTTATGACCTAGTCAAAGTCCAGACCTTAATCCAAAGCAGAAGCTATGGAAAGAATTGAAATGTTTAAGGAATGAGTTTGAGCTACTTTCCATTTCCAAAGTTTTGGTCTCTAGTAGCTAACAACTATTAGTAAAGGAGAAGTTAGGATAGGACTGTGAGCTACAAAACCTTCCTGTTGGCAGATCCTTCTGAGTACTGCTAGGTTTCAAAAGAAGCCATTGTGAAGCAAACTACAGTTTTCTTTGGAAATGTGGTTGGGACGTTGCTAACAGCTCCACTGGTGAATGGGAGCATTCTTCCACTGCCATTCCAGGCTTGAGTGTCTCTTACCTTCCACTCCAGGCTGTCTGGAGCAGTGGGGATTTGGACTTTGAAGTTTTTCAGAAAACATATTCATATTCATCTTCTCTTAAGCTCTAAAAATTTTCAGAAAAGCCCAAAGAACACCTCATGCGAGCGTAAGGTTTTTTTTGTTGTTTTTTTTCAAAATTTAGCATTTTGCTGTTTACATCAATCTTTTCTAATGTGATACTTCAAAATGTGCAAAAAACAAGATGATGATGGAAACAGTTTAAAAATAAAATGAAGCCACACAGCTCTGTCATTTGTGACCGGTAGAATGTACATATGAACACATGTTGTTCATTGCAGCCAACAATAAAACACATGTCTTTTCCAGCAGCCATTGTACAGCGATAAAACCAGCTGACCAAAAATTCTAGTTTTGGAATAAAGAAGTGAGCGAAGCTCTGCTTGGGTTCATAGGTGAGAGTCTAGGCTTGCCTCGGGTTGCTAGGTAACGGGGAAGTGCCCACCGATTGTGACTTAATAATCAGGAAGTTTTTGAAACAGCTTGTTGTGCAGTCGTTTCACCGCAAAATGATGCACTACTTTGTTCTATCAATCAAAATCCCAATCAAATTAATTGACCTTTGCTGTGACAAAATGTGAAAAAAATTTCAATGTTTTAAGGTTCTGCAAATATGTGTTTCTTTAATTGAAAGGGCAAAAAACCCTGAAATGATAATTGAGATGGAGATAACTACTCATCTTGTTATGATGTTATGCCAACAGAGGCTCTGACATTAAAATCACGTGCTGCTGATAATTATTTGCAATTACCGGTTTTAGAGAGACCTTTAAAAATATCTGAAGACCTCCCCCGTCTTCTGAGGCCTATTTTTTTCCCCAAGTAAAGGAGCACGCTTGGCCAGGTAATCATAAGTAATCCAGCGATAATGATCCCATCAACACCATTACTTTTTCTCTTCTCCCCTGCCATTTACTTTAAATTTCAGCTCCGTCCTCCGGTGATAATTGTCGATCCAACCTGCCTCTACAGTCTGTTGCTCCCTGGTTTCACTCGGAGGCAGCTATTGATTGCGGCGCATCATCAGATCCATGAAGACAATAATGATGAACAATGAACAGACAGCTGCATCCTCTGTGATCTCGGCCAAAACTGATGGCTTTTGTAATCACGTAATGCTTCATCTGGAGCATGACACTGGAGAAAAACAGGGCCACAATATGAGTATTTTCTGAGCCGGTTAGCTCATGAGCTGCTCTGCTCTTCACACGGCTCATCGTCGAGTCGAGGCCATGTTCTTTTAAACGCAGACGGAGAATTCGGCTTCTTTCGAGGAGATTGAGACGCCTCTAAAAGAGAGAAAACTGACTGCTTGAGATAATGATTTTCTTTCTTTAAATGAATCTATTTACATTAAACTCATCTGTCACACACTGAAAAGGAGCAAAGGAGTGTTAATGAGGTGACAGATGCTGTCAAAACCAAGCAGAATGCCAATTTACTGATCCTTGACCTCACATTAAATCCTAATTAGCATCATTTATTCTAGAGGATAATGAAACATACCAAAGTAATGAGATTACAGATATAATATCCTTTGGCATTTTATAATGAAAGATAACAATTGCATTAGAAATTATATTTCATGAAGTAATCTGACAATTATGTTGATATCGGTTACACGAAATCTTTGTTTAATTTATTTCCTTTTTGTTTGTGTGTGTGTGTGTGTGTGTGTGTGTGTGTGTGTGTCATCTGCAGCTAATTCGGTTTAATTCACAATTCATCTGCAGGATTTAGTCCGTAAAAATGTTCCTGGTATTTTGGATGATAATGCTCTGTACAAATTTATCCCAATATATTGCTGAAGATTTTTTTTAAGAAGTCACTTTAGGATTGTTAGTGATTATTTATCTGAGACTGATGCAACTTCTCATACACACAGTTTTTTTTTCTTTCAGGATTGTTCAACATTTATCTCCATCGGTCTTCTCATCACTTCTTACCAGTGTCTGTGTCTGGTGGCAATACCTTAAACCACTGCTGCGCAAGTTACTTAACATACTGTTGCTAGGTAACCAAAGAGAGAGTTAGCTGATGCTGCCAACTTTACTGAGCAGGCTGTGAGAGGTTGAGTGGCTAAAACCTTTCCTCTTTGCCTATACCCCCCAGAATGCTGTGCGGTTCTAGATCGCAGTTCGGGGAATTCATTGAAAATTCTATCAGACGTATTGTCTATTGATATTGATTATGTATCTATTGCGATATATAATAGTATTGATTTATTGTCCAGCCCTGGTAGTTCCACAGAAGAAGACAAAAATCCAAATAATAACAAAATGTTCAAATCAGGCGGAGCTAGTTGTTTATAATCAAGTGCTTGCTTGTGCAAGCACTGCAGCACAGCTACCTGCAACAGGAAGTTAGAAAAGTAGGAATTTAAAATGACAACCTAAGAAGTTGTGGGAGTGTTTCTAAGATGCGCGCACATTTATGGCTTGATGGGTATTGCTGAGGATGGCCACTCACAGGCCCTATGGTGGCTGAAACATCCTCTGGCAGTGAGTCAAATGCTGCCACTATCAACATGATGTTAATTGCAGAGCAGTTGGTATTTTCCATTAGCAACACAAAGAATATTAGCGTTGTGAACGGCTCCCTACCTAGAAAAACACTCCCTCCCCTGCACCTGAAAAAGATGCGCCTGTTTGTTCCTTAAACAATCCAGGAGGCAGTTCCTCGCACACGATTCCATCTGCGTTCTGGGCTGCAGACTATTTGCTATTCCCAGAAGGTCATTTGGTTAATGCACATTTGAGTTTTCATGGGCTCTTAACTAGTTTTTAATCAGCAATTATTAGTGCATTGGAAGGCTGTGCAGGCACTGCACTCTCTGCTGGCAAGAGAGTGCCCATCAATGTCACGTCAATTTCCATGCCAAGGGCTACATTAGGCCCGGAGTCTGGCAGGAAGCAGCCACCTGAGTGCCTCATCTCCCCATCCACAACAGTCTTCCCATCAACTATTGACTCTATTACACAGCACTGTCAAAAAAATTTTCCGCTCCAAAGGAGGAGCAACCATTACATAGCTGTGCGGGGAGATAATTTAGTGATGCACATAAAATTAAGTGCACATCCACTGAACGTCGCTCATTATTGCTCTTGAATTCCTACAAAGCCGGCGGGATCATGGCTGCTCCTCAACCTTTCATTCCATTCCTCATTTTCAAGGTATAAACACAGGTTGATTATTTAGACTGATGTACTACATAAATAGCTGTCATTTCCGTCTATACCTAAGCGAACTGTAATTGGCAATTAAACATGCCAGCATTTCAGACCGGCTCTTAATTACCGTTAATAGATGCCGAGTGGCCCTGAGGTGTCCTCGCAGGATGAGGATCCGCTGCAGAACAACTTCACCAGATGAATATGTAGAGTGGGCAGGTATCCTTCAGCGCCACTGTCCCTCCTCTGTCTCTTGGTCTGCCACTTCTTTATTGCAGCTGCTTAGTGGCCAGAGCTCTTGGTGATGCTGCTGCATCCTTGCTTTGACATTTCAGCACATGGTGACTTGTTTGTGTTTGCCGTAGAGCTGTCACATCCAGCCTGTTAGAGCTGGCCCAAGGGAAATTTACACAGAGCCACTGGCACGAGGTTGAGGCCTTCCAACGAGCCGGTAACACGCACACATGGTGGGGTAAAGTTTATGTGCATGTGGGGTTCTGCTTGAAAGAAAAAGTTTCAATGTTGCACAAATGTTTGAAACTACAAAGGCAGACACATTAACTGAGACTCCTGGTAAAGATTCATAAGCTATATGTATTCTTCATAGTAAGTCACTTTCAGAGAGCTGCAGCAAAGAATTGCAGCTTTTAGATGCTACCGACATGCTAACCAGATGTATGGAATGCTAATATAAGCTTTTTCTGTATGACCAGAAATAAAGGGATGCAAAGTTCCTGCTCACACCCTTCCTCTTGATCTCTGCTACGCTACAGCGTAGCATTCTCTGCTGTCTCTTCCCTACAGCAGAGAATGCCATGTATGCTAAGGCTAGTGATCATGGCCACCAATGAAGGACTGAAACAGTACGTTGTTTTTCCACTATTAGTAATCATGTACGTATCCCAGAATGATTAACAGCGGTAAGAGCTTCCTCCTGGCTGTGATTGGTTGTTTTGAGAGCGGTGCATTTCTTCAGACCGGGAGAAGGCAAAATTTTTTTCAGACTGTCTCATATTATACTGTCACAACATGGTGATAGTTTTAATAAATATGTAAAAATATTTTAAAAAGGTAAATAAAAGTCACATACCCCAAACCAGACTTAATAATCAAACTAAGTAAAACGTATATATCTAGAAACATCCTAAAGCCTACTGGCAGTTTTACTGTAAATGTGTGTTTTGGTCAGCTGAGAGTAAAATTATGCTTTTAGGCAACAAACACACTACGTGGGTCTGATCTGAAGCAATGGATCAATGTGAAAAAGCCTCTCAAACATTCTCTATGGTCTGTTGAACATAGAGATGATGTGATGATGTGGGCCTGTGCTGCTTCTAGAGTTTGGACTCTGAAATATAATTAGCTTATATATCAAAATGTAGTCAGAAAATGAATAATCTTTCACTACTGAGTCATATAGACAAATCAATCACACTCAAGAGAATAGAATTGAGAGCCAATTTTTAAAACACCAAAAAAAATTTGTCAAATGTAATTGAAATAAGTTTGTCAAACTTACTTTCCTTGCATTTGTTTAACTTGACAACTTGATCAACTTAACTTGATTACTTGTGACCAGTTAACAGTTAAGTTGGATTCCCTGTTTTCTTCTTTCAGCGTCAAAACTTTCACCATCTCAGTTTCCAATAAAACCCACAGCAGACCTGTAGGAGGAGCTGTAGTGAAGCCAGCATTATGAGGAACCAAACAGAGATTGGTGACATAAATAGAAGACTAAATGCTGCTCTATGGGCAAAATAGGATTTAGTAAATTACCTACAGCAGGGAGAGTAATAACTATGACAAAAGTGTAAGATAAACTACTGTAAAAAATATGAAAAACAAAGATTTTTACACATCTTGTAAAAATGATGTGTTTTACAGGGCCGTACTAATAGAGAAAGAATCTTTTCATTTCTACAATCAGGTGGCTTCAAACCTTTTAAAAAAAGTACATTTATACAGCAGAGTGGTCTTTTGCCTAAATAATATTTCTACTTTGAAGCAAACTTTGATTTGACAGATTAAAACAGCTCTCTTCTACGAGCTGACATTTAGCTCCCATAATGACTTCTGATTGTCTCGCAGAGTTCCACCAAAGACCCCAATCGTTGCGTTTAAGGGCCTGTGAGTGTTGAGCTCTCTGATCATAATGGTGCTTTTAATTAGCACTTAATTAAAGGCAGGTGGACTAGAAAGGTCAAGCAGCTAGGCTTCGAAGTTAAAGACACAGTCAGCGGGGGCATCAACGCTTTGATGGGTCTGGCTGCTAATACAGTGACCATAGTCTGGACAGAACTCTGCCTTGACAATCTTTTTCAGCTTTTCTCACTCTCAGTTTTCTATGTGGAAGCCTGCACAAGTGCGTTTTGGTGGGATATTTTACCGTTTCTTTAATTTGGGTGTTTATTCGTTATGATCGCCTGTGGATGTCTGAGCTAAGCATCAAGAAAATCAAAAACTCCCCCGAGAACAAATTGGATCAACAATGTTCTCATTACACAAAGGAGAGAAAAAAAAGAAAAACAACCCAACAACAGCGGTGTGATCTAAACTTTTGAAGCCTCGGCCGTGAAAAACATGGCTGAGAACAGTATTGATCTCAGTCAGAATAAATAGATCACCTTGTCCAAATGAGTGATGAAGCTGTCAGACTGTTGGTCTCACCTGACAAGCATCCACATTAAAAATCCCCATGGCTGAATTTCAGTAGCATCGTGTTAAACGAAGCTGTTTTATACGTGCTGCAGGATCCCCACCATGGAAGATTTGTTCTTCTTACATATGATCTCCATTTGGAACGATAAAATCTACAACATACAGGTGCATTTCAATACATTAGAATGCAATACAGAATTTATTTTCTTAACTTTTTAAACAAAATCATATTGTGTGAAATCAATCAGTTCACAAGATATGCTAATGAAAATCCCAAAAGTCAGTTTCTCAGAAATGTTGAATATAAGAGTAATGAAAATGAATTTTTAATACAGATATGTCAAAAATATTAAGGTTTATTTCCATGTACTGTCCAGGATATACACTCAGTCCTTCATGTCCTTTTACATGAATGACCATTCATGGGTCTGGGCTCAGGTTGCTTTAGCAACGACCTTCAGGTCATCAGCATAGCTGGTTCAGGCGTCTCTCTCATCTTCCTGCTGACATTACTTCCAAAATTGACAATGATGCCTGGAACCAAGTCCTTCTAGAAAATCACATCAGCTTATCCACAAAGTTCGTTAGTGGGGGGACGAATGAAGTGTTTTAAAATGTCATGATGCACGGCGGAGCTGGAGTGTTTGTTTTACCCACCGTAGCAGCTGCAGATCATATCCTGGATATGTTTTGTGTGTGCCGACTCGAGAATCAGACTCCAGCTGCAGTTCATGTTTTACAAATATCTCACAAACTCTTCAATACGATAATAGGCTGAGGTTATCTCTGTTGACTGTAACATTATTTCCTTCCACTAAACTTTTCATGAATTCTCCTGGATACAGCACTCCAGCTTCTTTTAGTGTCTCTCTGGCGAGTCAGCCACTGTCCGCTCAACAACGGTGATATTTTAGATTGAAACCTGATCAAGACCCCCCCCCCCGAATTAAATATCAGTTTTAATGCTTGTGTGAAATATTCCAAGTTTTTACAAAAACTTAATTTGGGATTTCTGTTAGCTGTATGCCAGAATCTTCAAAATTAAGAAGTTATCATTAAGTGAGTTTAATGTTTGGAAATGACTTAACTACACTATTAAAAAAGTCTGTATATAAATATATTTATAAAATCTAATCATTTCAATCTTTGGAGGAAACTGTCAGCTTGCAGAAGAACTAAGAGCTTGAAGACAAAAACATCAAAGGTAAAGCGTTGTAAGCGTGTCTCCCTACACCTGTAAGGATCTAAACTCACCGTCATGCACTTGTCTGTGGAACTCATTTACTTCGGCACATCTTCAATTCTTTCCACTCCTCCCTGGGATCCATGTGAAGGAAATGGGAATGAAGCAGCCTCCTCCTCCCAGGATCTGTTCAGGTGCTGGCAGAGGCCACTGAGGGGCAGCAGTATTACACTCCAGCTCCTGCTTTCCGCCGCTGTTCCTTCCCCAAACTCCCTTAACCTCGCTGTGTAGCGTGACCCCAAACGACTCCTGGCGCCAGGACGTGGAGTGTGTGTGCCGACTGGAAATGTGGAATGGAAGTCTGGGTTTGGACTGAACGCTGAACCGGTTTGGAGCGACTGGTTCCAAGATGCCACTCGGTTACAGAGTCTAAGCTGTGACGATTCGCCGCATCTCAGAAATGCTTGTGTCTTCGTGTGGAGACGGCATCAGATTCATTTTCTTTGGATCGGAAAAGCAGAAATACAACGCCAGAGTGGAAACCAGTAATATAACAATTCAGTTTATTTTAGTTATTTTTCCAGACAGACACATCAATTTCTGGACCACAGTAGAGGATGGAAACCTTTCACAGACATTTTTTTTTGTCAATATTATTATTTGAAAATACAAATATAAAATTAGACTTTCCACATTTGATATGTGAGAGACCCCCATCCATTATTATCACCATTATTATTTCAGAATATTTTACAATAGGGCTTGAGCAAAGCCATATGATAACCTGAAAGATGCTTTCAGATGTCAGTCAAGTCTGTCTGTCTCTCGCCATAAAAAGTCGGTTAACATAAAAAAACAGGGGCAAGTGTTAGGAATGGGCCGGCGGCAGCAAGCGCGGCTCTGTGCTCGGCCTGCGGAGACATGGAAGCACAGCAGAGCCTCTCACTGCCAGCCGGGCGCTCTGAAAGGGGGCATCTGGGCTCCACCCCGCCCCCCCCCTTCGGGTGTGTGCGTTCTGCTCCGTCCAAACGCCGGCGGGTGGAGGTGGAGGGAGTGAAATCATGTCTTTAAACGTCAGCTAGTGACCATGTTTTGACTAAATGCACGAGGAATATTTTGTATACAGCAGAGGTCTCCAGTCTAGTATTTTCACACAAAGTCAAAATGGGTGAAAATTGCAAATATATATATATATATTCCCATGGACACAGACACACACACACACATACAGATATATATATATTGCAACTGTTGGTATATTTAGCAATGAATGCGGCTGAGATGGTTTGAAGGGAAATTCACCCTAAAACATGACCTCATGTGAGAACTTGTGTTATTTCTGTCACCTTGACAAGTTCAGTTGACGTTTCTGAACCTGAACCGTTTTTCTATTTATATCCTGTAACAAGAGGAGCCAAAACTCTAAATATAAAGTGTTGGCGAGTCACTTTGTAGCCTCAGAGACTAACTTTGTGGCCACTGTGACTGTATCCAGTATCTCTCAGAGATAAGGGCACATAGTCTGGCTTAAAACCATTAGCACCACTGTGATTAAGCCTCTCTTTCTCTCTCTCTTTTTATTTTCTGGGGTTAAAAATGCTCTACAACATTCCATGAGCCTTCAAGGTCAGGCGAGAGTGACCGGAAGTACAGCGAAGTGAAACCAGCGAATTGAGTGGAAACAAAATGAAGACTGCATGTTTGGACAGAAATATCAGAAGCCTGTGCAGTTTTAGGGTGGGATTTCCCACTAGTGAATGGGGGATATTATGGTTTGGCCATTGCCTAGCACTTGCCTCGAGATTCAAGTTTAAATGGATACGGTAGTACACTACAAATGTCAACACCATTCCAGGTTGACTTTTTTTGAATCTTTTTTTTTAAATTTTTTTTTTAAGATTACTTTTCTTTTCTTCTTTTTTCTTAAACTGAGACCCGTCCCCTTTCCCCGAATGGATAAGCTAGTCTACTAAGATGTGTAACATTCATCAGCTGTAAACTGCTGTCAGTTTGAGAATAAATGAAATTACAGCAAGAGCCATGCTACCTTAAAGTCCAAGCTACAAGATACAAAACAAAAACGGCATTTTCTGGTATTGTGCAAGGGAAAAATGAACCATTTTAATGTTTTCCCTCCTCCCCTTTTTTAAATGAATTTACGGGCAACTATAGTTAAAGAGCCACCTAAAGACACAGGTGATGATGTCTTTATTTCTGTCTGAATAAGGATGAAATTTTAGTGCCACTGGACAAACAAATTGTTAAAATTATAAGTGGCATATCCTATTTTCTTCCTGAACGATCCAATATCATTAATTTGATTTAGGAGCAATCAATTATTTATTGTTCCAGACATAAGGACAATTAAAATCGTTGAAATGTACTTACCTTTAAATAAAACACCCTGTGTGCTTGTTTGGATTGACTGGCGATCAAACAGTCCTCTACTCCAAATACTGCATGTAATCTAACAGAATAGAGCAGCTGAAGGCGCCTCAGAAAAGTATTCATACCCCTTGAATTTTTTCATGTTTCCAAGCTAAAATCTCTGTGTGTTTTACTGGGGCTGTGTGTAACAGACCAACACAAACCAGAGTACGATTGTGAACAATTCAGGCACTACAGTTTGCAAAAAGCCACGTAGGCACACAGCAAACATGAGATAAAAATGTAACTTTTTGAGGCAGACAATCACCCTGAACACAACTTCCCCCATTAGAACATGGTAGTGGAAGGATCATGCTGTTGGGATGTTTTTTCTTCAGCATGGACAGGGAGGCTACTTGTGTCCAAAAAAGACACAAGGCGCTAAAAAGTTCTGCAAGAAAACCTGCTGCAAAAAACTTGAGATTTCCATGTGAAATCTCAAGTTGCCACAAGTTTTCAATCCAATTGAAAACTTGTGGCAAGACTTGAACGTTACTGTTCAGTCAGTCTCCTTCCAATCTCAGTGGGATAGAGACGGTTCACCAGAAGGTCAGCATCTAGAAGTGCAAATCTGGTAGAGACTTACTTGCAGCTGTAACTGAACGATGGTTCTACAATATGAATGCAAACACACGCCACACTTTTCAGATTTGAATGTGCGGAAAAAAAAAAAAAAAAGAAAGCCGTGTACCAATTTGGTTCAACTTCACAAATGTGTTTCTTCACAAATGTGTTTCTCAAGGAAATGCATCGTTTGTGGACATAATATGACAAAATATGAAAAAGTTCAAGGAGTATGAAGTGAGGTGATATGACCCAAATATATGCCATGTTAGAAATTATGAAGTAAAATTATGCCACCGGAAGATAAAGTGGACTGAATTGAGAGCACCTCTTATCAAAATTTAGAGTATAAAATGTTCTTAAAGCCAGCAATGAGTTAAAATGCCGATTCTACACTAAACTAAAACATTTTGGCAAACAAACAGCAGCTATTATTTATTTAAAGTCTTCTTCTTTAATGAAGTGTGTTGTGTTGTGCTGTTTTGTAGAGTATGACATCTGGAAACGGTTTGAAATCATATTTTTTTTTTTTTAAAAAAAAGGCTTCCAGAAAGTGATTTGTACTTGAATAATTAAAGACCAGAGAGTATTATCAAACCTCTGGTGTGACTGATGTTAGAGTTAAATTTTTCTAAACAAAAAATAATTTCTAGTCATTTTTCTAATTTGCTTTACGTGTTCCTCCTACAAAAGAAAAACAAAAAATCTAAATAAAAGCTCTGTCTAGCATTAGCATTTAAGGTAGTATGGCACACCCCTTTTAAAACATTCAAGGGTGGGGATCCAAATAATGCCTTGTGTACAATTCCATCTTACAGCAACAATTTCTCCATTGTTCATCCGTGAGAGCTTTGGTTAGCTGAAACCATGTTAGAGTGGCAAAAAACATAAACCAAACTCAAGGGAAAAAACAAAAAAAACAAAAAAACAAACCCAAAACCTAAACAAACGTACAGGGAATAAATTACAACGAACAAATATCAGAACAACATGATCATTGAGAGAAAGATCTATCTTGACTGGTTCTAAATCCACTACTCACTACAAGTATTATATAAATGAGTCCTATATAACATCTACTTTGCAATTACAGGAGATAGAAAAAGAGCGCGAGGAGGGAGGGGGCTAAATATGAGAAAAAGGAGAGGTAGAGCGAGGGAGAACAACAAAGCACTACACTGGTATCAAAGACAGCACTCTGTTTACAAGTTAACTGTGATTTCTTTACACACTAATGAAGTACATGGATGAGCAACGAAAAATAGCGGCATCTCTGAGGATGTGGCATGGAAAGAGAGAACGTAATGGATGCACAGTACATTTTTAATAGTATAATACAATTATTAATATAGAAACCACAAAGTATCAATAAAACTCTGATTAAACTTGAAATCAGCAAAGCGTCTTTCTTTTTTTGTCTTTTTTTTTACTTTTGTATTTCTTCTTTTCTTATACATTTGAACATTACAAGTTTTTTTTTTCTTTAAATTATTACTTGATCACACCTCCATATCATTTACTTTAGAAGTATCCAGCATATTTATTACCTGGTTGTTTTAAAAGAAAGAAGAAAAAAAAAAAAGGAAACAAGTGCATAAAAAGAAAACAACGGCATTGATAAAATTTAAAAACCAGACCGCACTCCGGCGTGTAACATTACTATTATTTAATGATAAATTGATGTCAAGAATAAAACCTTTTTTTTAGCCACACTTATATACGGTGTAAAGCCAAGTGCGGCTACAGATAGTGAATAATTCAGTGTCATCTTTTGACCCTGTATAAATATCCTCAGGTGAGACGTGGGTCTAAAGTATAGAAATCCAAGTGTACGCTGCGACACGCCCGTTTTTATAAACCGAGCTGCTTGTCCAGTTGGGAACACTTAAACCCCCCGGCCCCACCCGAAGCGACCCGACCCGACCCGACCCGACCACCAGTAAATCCTTCATGCTGTCCCAAAGCACAAGGCCGTTTGTAAAAAGCCAACATACACATGTGCAAACAAGAGGATGGCCTGTACTTCACAACTCACAGTGCAGCGATTACTCGCTGTAAAATAGCCTTTCAGTGTTTTTTTTGTTTTTTTTGACATTTTCGCCACTAGAATAAATTAAAAACCCGCCAATGATTCCACGGTAGAAGTCACGAAGGCTGAGGTATGGTATCAAAATGTTTACTGTCCTAATTCATTCAAAAAAGAACCAATTCAAAGAACAAGCAGTATATATATATTTATATATTTTTCTATATATATATATATATATATATATATATAGATAAAAAGGCTCGACCATAGAGCCCAGGTATTTTGTTCCATGAGGTGAATCAGGAACAAGCAGGATGAAACGGACATTAAACACATATAAGCTAACAGGTTCATCTCAGCAGTAGAAAAGCGTCAGGATGCGCAGAGCTCTGCGAAATGCCCGCTTCAAGTTCGAACCATTGCGTATCTTCGTACAGTGTGCTTTGGATAAAAATCTTTTACTTTTCCTCTCTTTCTCGTCATCTCTCCCACTTTGAAGTGATCTTTAAATCATAATCGCTGTTCTTTCTCTAAAACGGCATTTAGACTAAACTCACCGGTCATAAATTTGCTGGTATGACACTTTTAAAACGAATCCGCTTTCAGTATTTACACGGCTGTTTGTGGGCTTTTTTAATACCGTCTCTCAGCAGAAACAAACCAAAAAGAAAAAAAGAAAAGAAAAAGAAAAGAAAAACAGAACAACAACAAAAAAAAAAAACGTAGAATATTGTTTACAGCTTTTTCTTCTATTCACACGCTAGAACGTATTCTTTTGACACACCATCACAAAAATATGCTATTCTCTCACTGAGCTGGTTATATGCAGTGACTGGAATAATATGTACAGCTACATTTCTTTTTCTCAAGTTTCAATTCACAATGTCGTTATATGAAATTTGTTATAGCATATATATATATTTATATATATTTATATTTCTACACAACAGAAACAACACTTATAAAAAAGGACCATAAAAATATTGGAGTCCTCTTTGTATTGCCCAAAAATAGGTAATCATGGTTTACAATGAGACATCACAAGAAATAAAACAGCTACTAAAATTTATTACTTAGATACCTTCTGTTTAAAATTTCCTTTTTTTTCCTCCTCCAAGCCCGACCATACTGAGCTTATTTTTTTTGCTGAAAGACCGAATGGAACTATCCCAACCTTTTTTGTTTCATTTTTTTTTTGCCATTACACTAACCAATACGAAGATGAAGACGTGATTTGCAGATTTTCTTGGCTCTGACCCGCTGTACTTTTAAAACAAAGAAACAAAAAAAATAAAAAATCCGAAAATGCACTTACAAACTACAAGAAGATAAAAAGTCGAGGTTGAACTCAGGTGACACGCTAGAAATTAATCAAAACAAAACGCTAAGGGAAGAAGGAAATCGGTGAGTGAAGTTGACGTGGAACATCCTACCAAACCAGGTTGTAAAGGTATAGGAGGTTTGGGTTATAGTACAGCAGTTGTTTGTTTTTCTGAGATGACAAACTTTTTTTTTTCTCTTCTTCTTCTTCTTCTTCTTCACATGGTTCCTGCTTTTCGCTCATTTAGCCACCGGTGACGCTGTAGTGCTTGAAGTTGGATAATCATCACCTGCACACAAAGCCAATTAGAAACTCCGTCCTGTCTGTCCCGGGCCACCAGATATACTCTGCTGGGTAGTGAAAGAAAAGCAAAGGCACAAAAAAAGGACAAGGTTATTACCATATATGGCCAGAAGTGCTGTTGACACTATTTCATACATTTATACAGTTTCCTAATAAAGTACTACGAATGCTTGTGGAGACAAGGAATCTAAAAAGTAAGCGATGAAGATGAAAACTGTTTCATACCTCTGCATTTATTGCAACCCCTAACAAATATGTGTAAAAAGCTTTTAGAAAGTATAAATTTACTATATAATTTGGAAAGAAATCAGTGAGGTTTTAACCTCCTTTACCTTATTTGTTTCCTGTTCTAAGGTGAGTCATGCATACCTAATTAAATGTTCATAGATGCTATGGATGCTCTCCATATCAGCAATAACGTCAGTATCGGCCAATATCAGGCATTCTTTTTTAAATATTGATGTTGGTCAAATAAATAAAACTGGGCCAATATTTACAACTGATATTTATTTCCTTCTTGTTGTTTGTTTCTGCAGGGATAGAGGAGATTGGTCATGTGGTATTTCCCACAATCCCCAAAGGATTGTGGGAAGTTCAACTGAAGCAGATAATCAGTTGCGAAGTCAGCAGTCTAGTCATTTTTTTCAAAATGTCGAAAGAGTCGAGAAATACATCATACATAAAATATTAGTAAATATCGGTTATTGTCTATAACAGCAATATTGATATCAGATATCAATATCGGCTAAAATTTTCATATCAGTAGATCCCTAATAGACAGTGATTAACCTAAACTTGAGAAACGCTGGTGGAGGCATCGATTTTGTTAAAAACAATTTTTTTCTCCCTTGAAAGAATGCAAAAAATTATTGTAAGTCAAACAAATTCATCAGGGGATTGTAAAGGAAAGGGTTGCTTTAAAATTTTGTTGGATAAAATTGTGCAACTTCATTTAATTTTAAGCTTCTTACACATCTTTAGTAGGGATGCCATATTACAGTGGAGGGTGCTGCAAATGTGCTGAAACTACAGTGGTTTACGCAAGCTTCATGAATGTGTTTGGACATAAAAGTACAATAAAATTACATCCCACTGTTGCGTAAAACAAAGCCAAAGGGGCTGTTTAAATGAAAATTAACACATCACAACATTGCACAAAGGAGCTCTGGGTATGTCATAGAAATAGAATTATTTTATTTTTCTGGAATCATAAGTCCTGACAATTTCATTGCACAAACAAGTAATTTAAGCAAAATGGTTGATAGGAGAGAAATAATTGTTAGGGCACTTGTTAGAGAAAGGATTTTGAGAGCTTTTTTTTATAATAAATAAAATGCGCTGCCGCTTTCGCTTCTGTAGCAACAGGGTGTTGACTTATTGAGTTGTTGACATATGATTGGCTAAAACAAGACACTACTCGAGGATGAAGGCATTTCAAATGTTAAAATGAGAAGGTTAAAAAAATGAAGAGCTGATGGTATGTTGGTGTGTGGGACTTGAGCGACTCAGCTAATCAGACAAATCGGCCGTGATTACTTTTTATTTTTTTTACTTGAATGTGGATGTTATTTAAAAAAAAAAAAAAAAAAAAGAGAGAGAGAGAGAGAAACACTCCGTCTCTCACACACCTGTACCACCAGCTCCAGCATTTTGATATAGAAGTGGTGAAAAACAGCGAGGAATGTGATGAACACACATTAAAACAATACTTTAGAGAAAAGCACAGTAAATAAAAGGCAATACCTCTGATGAGATAGCAACCGGCCACCTGTTCAATGGTATCCGTTTGTAAAAGCTGTCGCAATCAACGGGCCCTAAAAGTGTACAGTTAGTGCTGTTGTCAGTATGCATTTCAAAGAGAGAAAAAGTGAGTATCATATCAACGGTTGTGCTTTTTCTTAGTTTTTTTTTTTTTATTTTATTTTCTGCTAGCATGAATATGAAGGTTTAGATTGAACTGGATCATGTAGATAGAGAAATAATTACAACTGGAGGGGGGAAATACTACTGAAATAGAAAAGATATTGAAAAGACTGGTATTTTCAATATAGTAAATGACTCGTACTGTGTTTAATAATTTAAGATGCTGTCGGTTTAAACCTTTTTTCTTGTAACAGGGGAATGCCCAGGTTATGAGTTTTTAGTCTGAATAAAAAACATGTGAAAGAGATAACAGTAATAATACACGCAATCCCCATTCATAATAACATAAACAACTGATTTCATCTGAGAACATGGAGAGAATGGCATCATAAACACCCTCCGTAGGATCAGAAGGTTTTAAAAGATTGAAGGGTTTTCATAACGTCGCTCAGTTATCAGGACTTTGCGAGCTTTCCTGCTGACAGGTCTCTAGGAACCCATGGATCGGAGCACAAAAGAGAAGCACTTTCAGCAGCGATTATTTGTCTTTATCACCTCAATCAGCTAATTGCGCTCTAATTGTCTTGCATGGGGGGGAAAAAATGTTAAGATCATTACTGCTTCTTCAGAGCGACTGTTTTCATACTGGCTAAAGGGGCTAATGCAATCAGTGGAGCGTGAGACTGAGGGGCAAATCAGTGAAGCTGAAGTCATCCATGAGGTTGTGAGATACAGTGATTATATACACATTCAGTTCAACGGCATCCCTGATAAAGAAACAAATTATGAAGCACATTTTACTTCTTGCTCATTTCCTATTTTAATGTTCTGAGCAAGAAGTCAGAAACTGCTTCACCTCTAAGCTTTGCAGCTCTCTTTTTGATTCACTGTAATTCTCAAGTGGTGATTTAATATATAGTATTACTTTGTGAGAACAAAGCTTGGCTGTAAATATGCAGAATGCTCTGACATATTCCTAAAAGATTGAATACGAGCGTTCTTTGGCCGGTTCCATAAATTATATGGAAGTACAAAGCCAATAAAATTACTGACCACTCAGAGAAGGGCTCCACAATATATTACAAATGCATTGTGGGTTATGAATATAATTTTTTACATACTAATGTCATAGTTCTCCACTGGACAGAGTCTAGCACCGGACACATATGCTGACGTTCACAAAATGATGGAAGCAAACAAGAGAAAGAGATGGAAAGAAGAAAATAGGGACATATTGTGTCTGATATGGCCATTGTACTTTTCTTTTTTACCATTATTGTCATAATACCAAGAAATTCTAATATCGTGCAGCCTTAACTCAGAGGATTGTTTTTATTTTCCTCAAAATAACTGATGGGAACAGATGTAAAATAACTAACACAAATGCCCCCGTGTTCATCACTCCACTTATCTGCCGGTAAATCTGTCCTGAAAATGAGCCGCCCTGGTCTTAATAAATATTTAGCTTTCTACACTGAGACCAACAGATTATGACGCACAGCCAGCAGACCTAAAACAATTAATAAGGAATTTGCTGTGAAAGTGCAAAAACAATCACAGCGTACATTTGGACAGCATAAATCAATTACAGAGGTTGCAAAATGAAAATGAGAAATGTTTGCCTTCTCCTGAGCTATTTGTGCATTTGCTCTCAGTGACACTGTCAACAAACAAGAGATGCATCAACAGAGCTTCACAAGTCCCCTAATCTGTAGTAAAGATCTGAGAAATGTCCTGAGAAACCTATTTATTTAAAAACATAATGCAATATGTGATTATGAAAGGCAATCTATGTACTACAAGCACAGAAATATGATACAATAAAGCAATAAAATAAATGCTACGACACAGATGAACAAATTAAGCTAAAAATATAAAACAAAAAAACCCACAAACTATAAGCTACTTGTACAAAGGGAAATAAACTTAATTTATGAAAACAGCCAAATAAAAACAACCTGTCTGGTGAATTTAGCAAGAGATTTTAAGATGAAAATATGAGATATGTGTCTCACCGTTTCCTTATTTTAAGCTTTTTTTAAAAAAAGATCAATGCATGGCTTGTCAATATGTATTCAAGGACATGTTTATATATCTTTTCTAGAAGTAAAGTAGTGCCAACAGTGGAACATATGGTGTTTTGGCTACTGCAGCTCCCTGTTTGTTTCTCTTGTGTGCCCTGCATGTGCTGTAGTGAGATATTTGTGGATGTCCATAAGAGCTGAAATGCTAACTATTTACGTTTTACAACACTCAAAGCAAAGCGCAACTTTTTAAAGCAGGATAACAATCTCTATTGCAATGCTTGTCTGCCAAAGATCAATTCACACGTCACCTAAATCATGCTACGACACAGGTAGTAGAGTCTTATTGAAATAGAGAGCAAACGTGCTAACATTAGCCCAGCACATCAACTAAGTCTTCAGCAGGAAAACGTTGTTAGAAGGAGCAAGACATGAATGCATTAAATATTTTTAGCTTTAAGTGATATAGCTTTAGAAACAAATAAGAGCTATGTGTGTTATAATTGACATACTGTACATGAAAGCAGCTGTGTTAGCCTAGCAAACACTTTGAATCTACTGTTGAGACTAAATTTGTCACAAAAAACAGCATCTAGAGCCTCTTTGGTGAGAATGAGGTGGACAAAAAAACAATAATGTAACCCATATAATATTGATGAAATATAGTGTGGTATTTTATTTACAAACTGTACATGGGATTTACTTAAAGTAAGCTTTAAACAAAGGCTTGGTATCAGCAACTGAATGAGATTAAATGACTCTGGAGGTATTAAGGACATAAATCTTCATCACTGCCTTTGCTACTAATTTCCTCCTTTGGTTCAGTCACAAAATGCAGCACAAAAATGCTAACATGGCATTTAGCTTCAGCTAGCTATTTAGTGAGGCACAAACATTGAACTACACCTACCGTGGAATTAGATTTTTTTCAGTGAAGTTTGAGTGTTAATTCTTATCTGGCAGATCCCAAACATTACGTTTAATCTCATACACCATCTCTCTCTACATTTTCTGTAGTTTGTGAACTCTGCAGTGGAGATTTTCTGCAGTGGAATACGAGGGAGATAATGCAAGAGACCATTTTTCCGGAAATATGAGAAGACAGGACATTATGCAGAAAGGAATGTGTAGAAAGTCTGCTATCTTTACAGCACATCCTGAACGGTGGATGACAATCCTGGAAGTGTTCAGAGCTCTTAGGAGAAAAATGTCTGTAAGTAGCCTGGAGCGAATGCATCCTTACATGCCCTCCCAGAAGAACATCTCTTAAGACATTTCAGGACAGTGCAGTGCCTAAATGTGAAGATAATATGATTTTTTTCCTTTTATCTAATGCTTAAATATCTCTAAATGTTATTTTGCACTGTATTTCTGTGAATGTCTAATATTTTAGTCTTTGCTTTTGCTAAACTTACTCTGAAGCCAAAGCCAACAGCTATTTTCAGACTCCACATGTATTAAGTGATTGATGGTAGCACTGAAGCAGTGTGCAGAAGGGTCCTTTTTCACTTCATGCAGTGCTGGAAAAAAAGAGCTAATGAAAAGGTAAAGGCTGCAGCTCAAGAAGTCTATCCAGCTTTATAGATTTATTACCAAACTGGTTGACATTTCTGCTGGATACATGTGTGTTAAGATTTCCGGCAGGATTTATTAAAAAGATCACTCTGGGTTTTAAATACCACAATAGTTTACTCTAACATTATTATAACTCACAGTTATATCAGGCTTGGGAGCATTTTTGTAGAGCTTATTTTTTACTTGTATGACTTTGATCACTTCATCAAGTTAAAGAGTTAAACAGGGATCTGTGCTCATCTGAGCAAAATTAGGTAACACAGGCTGTCTGAAAACCTTTTATTTAGACTCCATCTATGCACATAATTATAGTCTAACACTTGAAAGCTGAGACAACAACCAGCTGCTGATCTGCAGAGAAAATGAAATCAACATGGGGGACACTTGGAGTGAGAAAATCTGCCTGGAAGTGTTGGTCTAGTGAAGGAACTGATCTGGGACATATGGGCTTCTAAAATTAAAATCTAAAATCTAGAACCTATGTACTTAAACAATTGCATTCCAGCTTGTTCATTTTTAGGAGCAAGGTTTGGTTATTAATTACGTAGATATAAATTTGCAAAAACCGCAAGCAAATATTATTTATTGGAATCATATAACCGCATCTCTTGGAGTGCACTAATAGAAGATTTAAGAAAACTACTTGATGTTATCTGTTGTCAAAGCAAGCACAAAATGCTTCTTTGCGGTTTAGGATGGCTGCACTTCATGCTTGTAAAAAACGTGAAACAACTAAAACTGGGAAAGGAAATCATGAAGGCCGAAACGAGTGGCTCTCTGCATTAATATGATTTTGAACAATGCTTTAAGAACCTGATTATTGTCGGATGCATAAGCTGCCACCCTGATTACTCTTATGCGCTATCAAGAAATCTGCCTTATGTGTACTAAATGTCATTAAATGCTCTGTTAGTACTCTATAATTTAAGGTATCAGGGGAAAAAAAAGTTTTTTTAAAGAGTTTGATGCAGTTTTTGCATAATATCACAAAGCTCTTTTGGTATTCATATTTCTTTTATCACAAAGCCTATGCATAGTTTGAGTTGCTGACTAAACTTAGCTCCCAAAACCTGCTGGTGAACTGCTTGTGATTATTTGTCAGCCACACTCCCAGTCAATAGCTTGAAATTTGTTTATATATATATATATATATATATATATATATATATATATATACACATATATATATATATATATATATATTATGCTGTCCAAATTTAGTTTTTCCCTTGAAATGTGCTTTTTTACAGTTATTTGTGTTGGGGAAAGCAGAGTGAAGAACAGCTAAAATGCAACTTATTTAGCTTTATGATGTCCAAAGCAAAGTGCTGGGCTTATGACTTTTTCTATAAAATGTATCAGCACACAATTAAAAATGTTACAAGCCAAATTATCAATGAGTTACAACGGAATAATAGACATATTAGCAAAGTGTTCTGTATGAAGACATTCGAAGGAACCAAACATGAGTTTATTGAAGATCGTAGCTGCATGATGGAATGCATATAGCATTCAGAATGTTACTGCTGAGTATGCAGCATTCAGAGGGTGCTTTGCTTGTAATAAAGTATCGAATTGGTATCAGAAAGTGCCTATTTCTTGAAAACTGAGTGAAAATCCAGTTAAGGACGTCTCTATCTTCTGGCAGCATACACTGTTTATGCGCTAACAATGAAGTGATAAATATGGACATTATCTCACTTTCTTACAGCTTCTATTGACAAAGAATCTAAGAAAATCCCACGCTAAGAGCCAATTTCAAGTACTTCAACTGGAAATGCAAGTTTATACAGAAAGAGAATGTGAAAAGCTACAGATCTTGTGCCTTTTCTGTGAGCCAAACTTTAACATTGGTATTCTGAGACAGATCCGGCTCAGTGCTCTAGTCAGACAGTGGACCACATAATCCGAGCTCAAATACTCACAGTAATGCTGGGTCCAAACCCAGAGCCGGGCTGAGGACTAGCAGCGCTGATGTAGTTCCCCACGGCTGAATCCTGGTTGCTAGGTCCGTACAGGTCAGCCACAGGCCCTGGACTGTTGGCGCCGGGGAAACCGCCGGGCCTCGATGGGTTGCCGCCTGCACACAAACACATGGAGGAGCGGAGCAGTTTAGGGAAACTCATCACCCATCAGCACCACCCTTTATCGCGTTGACCCCCAGTGGACACATTTGAATTGACAGAACACATAACTGGATTCATTTGCTTGTGTCAAAAGGTCTTATCTGCAGCTAGTATTGGATATCTTGATATAGCAAAGGTAGAATTCAGGCCTAATTTTTCTTGAATTAAGGTTGAATCCAGTATGATTCTAACAGAATCTACATGCTGTGTGTCTAATGCACACAAACATTCGCTTTGCTTAATCATGCACAAAGAAAACAGGCTACATACTTCCATCATGCTAGTAAATTTGTAGGTTGCAGTGCTCTCATGCATAATGTGAGGGAGTACTTCTAAAATAACAATTTATACTTATTAACCAATATTATATTAAATAAGACTATGCTCAAGATTTAAAGTTTCTCAGGAGAATGTCAAACATTTGATCATAGGTTGTGCTTCTTCTGTTTAAGAAAACATGATGCAAGTCAAATAAAATTACCTAAACGTTGCTTGCATCTCAAGTCTATTAGAATAACTTCTAGTAAAAAGTAAAAAAAAAAAAAGGAGGGTTTTTGGACAGTAGAAGAAGGCAAAAACGAGCAATATAAAAGACTGACCCGAGTTCGTTTAGAGGTTTGAACTTCGAGGGAGATAAAACAGAAATACTGTACAGAACTTACCACCTTTGCCCTGTGAGTAAGAGCAACTCAGACTAATAAAATCTCTTTTGAAAATCCATATGCCCACTAAAGGCCAATAACACAGGCAATGCAAGGCAAAAACAGGCAGGGAGAAAGAAAAATGTGGTGATCTCTTAACAGCAATCTCCTTTGCTGTCAGCTTCACATAACCCTCCGTCTCACCCTCATTCACAAGCAGACTGAAACGGGGGGGGGGGAAGAAAAAAGCCGTACAGCATTAAAAAGAAAAATCTTCCGAGCACAAAAACAGCTCGATCTTGTGTATGTATGGGATGGCGAACACTGCAATGCCTGAGAGGAGGTCTTTGTATAACACATTAAAAACCACATAGTGTGAGAGCAGTGCACTCAATGTTGCTGGTTGCAGGCAAACACAGTAAACTAGACTTGTCACCTTGTTTAATGTGTCGCTGCTCCATCTATCAAAGCTATATTAGAGAAGTTAACTCCGTTTAAAGGAACGCCTTAGATATCCATTTATAGCACTCCAGGAAAATGAAGCCATCTCGCTAAACACACATCTCGAAGTGTTGACACTGCTGTTTGACTGTAAAGACTTTAAACAGCGAGCAGCTACTGCTCTTATCTTGCCTGCACAGCCCCCAGTGGGCTGGCTTATTACATAATTAAGGATTTTTTCAGTTGAAATGGCAATCCTCATTATCTGTAACTGGTGATTTTTATTCGAGTGCGGCATTCTCCCCCCCTTAATATCCATACATAACTGATTTTCATTTTACAACATAAAAAGCAGAAGATGCGCTGGCTGCGCATGTACAAAACAATATCAAGTGAGACATGGGCCAGATTGTAGTTCCACTATAGTCACTCAGATTAGTTTATTTACTTAAATCACAACAAATATAATCTCAATGCACTTTACAAAAATAACAAATCAAATTTATTTAATGTATTAGTTTTCTGTATTTTAAACTGTTTGTGATAAAACAACTTTAAAATCATCTAATGCTAAAATGGTCTCTGTCTCTAAGACTGAAAACAATTTTCATACAAATAAGAATATTTCCATATAATATATATACTGTCCTGAATATCAGTTTTTCCTATTTTACTTAAGCTACAGCCAAAATAAAGCATATTTTGTCAAACTAAATTTTTAACTTTATCAGGTTAGGCAAGAACAAATAATTTTAAAAAGGGTTTTATAAAGAAATTTGAAAAATTCTGTTTCTTGTGTTTTTCGAGGCCTACTTTGTGAATGTCCACTGTTGTTTTTAAGCAATTGAGTCATTTCATAGATTTATGACATGTCTCACTTTGTTCTGACAGTTGCAAAGAAAAGATAAATGTGGGTAAAAAACTAATGGAGTCACAGAGAGGAAATTCTAAAAACACCTAAAAAAAGAGAGCAAGATTCTGCTGACCTCATAGTGAAGAATTTACTTTCAAAGACACATTTTCTTTTTGTCAAAATTCATCCTAAAATAATTCAAAATTTTGACTCTTAACATACTCTTGGGATGTAAAACCAATTTAAGAGCAGATGCACTAAGAAATTGCTAATGGCAAGACTCAGAAGCTCTATAGCTTTATCAACCCTGATCAGCATCCAATTGGAAACTCAAAAACACAACACTCATTGAGGAAGTTGCTACTGAGAGAAGAACACTCCATGCTACATTTCAGTATCAGGTGAATATATGTACAAGTAAAGCGTAAGGAAGCACAGAAATGTGATTGTGAAAAAACATGATTTCTCTATACATATATGTCTGCTGTTAATTCAAAGAGCAGGCCTTCAGGGGATAACAGGAAGGCAAAACAAATAACAGGAAAGTGGGAGTGTTTTGTTTTTTCCAGCCTTCAGCCTCTGTCATGGAGCACGATTAATCTGGAAATAAAAGTAGGTTTATGAACATCTCAGCATAAGGGTCTAAGATTTTTTAGGAATACACACATACACTCCTGTTTATAATTAGCAATGCTAGCCTTGCTAACCTTGTCCTTTAGTAGAGGATGCCAAAGACAGCTTGTGTTAAATGATAATTAAGACAACTTAAAATGTTATAATTTTTTCTGTTTTAAAATATCAGCAAAACCCCTTTTCAAATGGAGGTTTCTAATTAATAACACAAAAAAGTTAAAAAAAATAAAATAAAATAAATGCTACTAATAGTAAGAACCAGTAAAAACAATATCGACCAGTCAGCTATACAAAACTGGAGATGTTCAATTAGCCCAAAACTCTTGGCACACTTCTAAATGGACAATAAAACATTTCAAATTAGCTGATGCCAGGTGAGTGACCAATCACAGCTAAATGACCTATGTAAAAAAAAAATCCCTTTTTTTCCTTTTATCTTCTTAAAATTAAATCTAGATAGCATTATTGTCTCTAAATCTAACAAGAGACAAAAGTAAGGATAGAAAAAAAATCCGCTTATAAACACACGTATGTGAATAAGGGTTTAGTGCAATCTGACTCTGGATTGCCTGACTCTGTAACAGCTGGGCATCCAGAGATTACAAGAAAATACAAACTGGCAGATCTCACACATAGCATTGCTCCCTTGTTGGTTTTAAAGCAGATTACCCACTAGAACCCGGGTTTTATTATTTTTATTTTACTTTTATAGTTAATTCTGAGATCAGTGAATCTCTCAGACCAAATATCCCAACTGCTGCGTTCAGGTCAACATCTTCTACCACACAAGATGCTTATTAAATACGGTTCCTCCTAAGAGAATGCATTTCTAGTTGATGCAAAAGCAAAATTTTGTTTTAATTTTAAAAGTCTAATCACGACTACTTGTTGCTCTAAAACACAAAACACATTTGAAATCCTTTTGATGAGATCCTTTGCGTCTGTGTGCCATACTTTTCTTCCCTTAAATCTAATATCTTGCTTCTCAAAACAATCATAAAATGGGGGAAAATGACACAATGCAGCAAAGATCAAAGTGAGCATGTAAAGTGGCTCTATTTATTATGCAAAAAAAAAAAAAGAAGTTTTCTCTTAAGTGTTCAATGTTTTACAAGCATCGCTGCCTAATAATGTGAGCAATCTCTCCCACACTTAGAAGTCTTAAGGGTTTCAAAGAAAAATGCCACTCACTCCTACCTTTACTCTCATCTTCGGCTGTTCAGAATTCATATAAACCTGAGCATTGCTAGAGAGGCCGCTGTACTCTCTGACATCATCAGTAATTACTTTGTTCACATGCAAATGAAGGATTACATTCTGTATGTGTCGGCCCCTTATGTGCAAGCAGGGACTGGGGGGAGGGAGGAATCTTTGCAAAGAAACAACAAAATCTACATTTGAATTTGAAAAAAGGAGGAAGGACATGCAATGCTAATTTGTCAGCAAGATGTTGTTTTGTAATTTTTTTTTTCTTTAAAGGGGATTTTTTTTTTCTTTCATCGACAAAGGTGAAACAAATATATGTTTAAAAAGAAAAGACTTGATCATCTGCATGGAATAATGTCATGAATCAAACTGAAAAGTCCAAAATGTGAGATAGATGCTCAGATACAAACCTGGGTTCTTAAACTGATCCGGGCTGTGTAGGTGCTGTAGGGGGGAGTTGCAGGCGGAGGTGGCATGCTCACTGTGCAGCATCTGAGCCGCCTGGGGCCCCAGGGAGCCATAGTCAGCAAAGGAGCAGGGCCCCCCCCTCTGGTCACTGGGCGCAGAGTAAAACCCATAATCGGGGAGGCCTGGGAGATACAGTATAGGGGTGGGGAGGAGGGGGAGGGGACTCCATCATTGTGGAAATCAACTTTTTTTCATTGTCAAAGTCAGTGTCCAAATTGCTAAGCATAATGTGCTGGAGTCTTACACCATCGTCTGATTACATCTTTTTTAATTGGCCCTCCCCGCCCTCCCCCCCAGCAGCTCCTGCCATGTGGCCAAGGCCCTCTTCCCCTTCCTGCCCCTCACCCATCCCACCCGGCATATGGCTCTTATTTGAGATATGCAGCTGTGGTGTGAAAGCTACCGCCGTAATTCGGCTGCATAAATTATCTAGCTCATTGAATGTCGTTATAACAGAAACTCCTGGTTTTTCTGACTTCATTCAACTTAACCAAACAGTCTTCAGCTGAAACTTAAGGTACACTGTAAAACAAGACCCCCTCACTGTTAGACATTAAATCATACTTTTCTGTTTTAGTTAATTTAAGATGATCAAAAATGTTTTTCATTTCCCGACTGTCAGATTATTAGAGAAACTTTTTCAGTAACACTTTATTTGAAGGGGTGTGCGTAAGACTGACCTGAAACTGTCATAAACATGACATAAAACCTGCCATGAACATGAATGACTCTTCAGAAATGTTTACAACCGTTCACCTGAAGGATCATTTGGTAAATAATGACACTTTTAATGCAAAGGTGCACCAAACATTGCATTAAACGTGTAAACTTTGAATTATTCAGTAAATAATGACACTTTTATTGCAAAGTTCCATTAAAACTTGCATTACAAGTCATTTAAAAGTGTCATTATTTACCGAATGACACTTCATGACAACAATCATAAGCGTTCATGAAGACTCCTTCATGTTCATGACAGATGTTATGTTATGTTTATGACAGTCTCATGTCAGTCTTATGCTGATATGAGAATAAAATGTTACCAGTTTTTCTTTGTATGTAAACTTCCAAATTTATTTTTCTTTAAGCCGTATGACTTGCGCAAAACATTATGGGTATTCTTCCATAAGCCTCTCTCAATAGTTTTCTTGAATTTTGGCTCAACTGGGTCAGGTTTGCAGGCTGCCTTGCTCTGACATACCTTTTCAGTTCTGCCCACCACTGCTTTATATTTGCCACTCCAAAGATCGACTTCGCTGTCTTTCAGCCACTTTAAAACTAAGGGCATTTTCACACCAATAGTCATTTAATTTAGCCCGAATTGTTGAGTTTGTTAACATGCAACTTTTCTGGTTGGTTCAGTTTCTTTTCATATAGAGAAAACTCCAAATGGACCAAAACATGTCACTACAAACTAAACTAGAACATTCAGTCTGTTTCTTGGTCTGATGTGTCCAGGTTGGGAGAACCAAGGAAGCAGACGCCGAGTTCTCATCAATTTATTCATGGGATTTTTTTTTTCTCTATAGCATTATACGCAGTATTTTGAATAATTTTGAGAAAATGTTTTTATAGTTGCATAGGAATTTATGCAATGTGCAAAAAAACCCCATAGTACCATTGCCTACTGGATCATAATGCATTTCTGGCGAGGGATAGGTGCTAGTAGATGTCAGGTTGAGACTGGCTCACACTCACACCATAAACCAACCGATCTAGAGTTCATTTGGAACCAAATCAAAACCGTTTGAGAGAACCAAAACAGAACTTGTTTTAAATGGACTGAGCACCAGAAGTGTGGAAACACTCTAATTTATTGGTCAGCTTAAGTTCGTAGTCTGTTTACAAAACCCATCTGATCAGAGCTTCAACTTCCTGACAGTTATGTTGAGATGCTGCTTCAATATTCTCACTCATGAAGTGTTTTCTTTACACGATATCGTCAAGGAAGCACCATATTTAAGGTTGTTAAATTAACAATTAACAAAATTCCCTAATTAAAATTAGGGAATTTTAAGGCAACAACCTTATGCAGAATTTTAAGAAAGAAACAAAACTTTTCTCATTATTCTGAACCAAGTTTTACAATCGGAAAAACAGAAAAAATTGTTTTAATCCGATTAAATGTCAGGCAGTGAGGAGGGACAAAAAACAAGCTAATAAAATCCACAAGTGTTATATTTTAGGTCGGATCTATCCAAATGGACTGACAGAGGAGGGAGATAAAACTGGCAAATCGTTAAAAAAACACGTCAATACATTCCTCATTTCAAACGGTCAATTTTCAGTGACGTACCTGAAGGAAGGAAAACACATTGCACTAATCAATAATCAATCCGCAGCCTGCTTTCAGACCAGTAAAAACTGATAACGTTTTTTTATGTGAATGAGACCCAGAGACGTTCATGTTTATTGATGATAAGCTTTCTGAAGTGTTTTAAGCACTCTAAGCATGCCTCAAATTGGCCTCTTTGAGCAATTCTTTCTTTCACACAGATGGTGGATTATCAACAGTTTAGAAAATGCCTTTCTGCAATAAGTCCTGGTGACATTTATTGCTTGTTCTTTTAATCTGAGACAAGCTGCTCATATAAAGAGTGCAATTAAAAAAAACAACCCTGCTCCTTCTAACACCTCTTTGATAACGGAGTTAATCTACTCAGGAGAGACTGAGATTGGTGACACAGGCTGGTCAGTGTTGGGTTTCCCCTGCTGTTTGTGTATGTGGATCTGTGTGTGTGTGTGTTTTTTTTATTTAGGTCCTGGAGCGAATAGCCATTCAAAACCACTTCACCTCTTCCCATTCAGAGTGAGACAGTCCACTTCTGCCAAATGGAATGTAAGCACCAGCCATGCTTCTCCCCGCCAATGCTTTTTAGCACTCTGATCTCACCACTTGTGGGCTGTCTGCCCACTCATCAAATTATAGGTTCCAAATAGGGCAGGCTTCCCACGTACGTCACATAATGCCTGACACATTGCACAAAGCTCAAGAAGCAATCATTCCATTTACTTCACTTAGACAAATGTCACTGAAAATTGATTGGCCTTGCTAATGAGTAAAGCTGGATCAATGGAATAATTACAATGGGGAAGAAACATTCGACAAACCGTGTTTATTGGGGATTCATGAGGAGGACGCTCCGTTTATAGCACCAGCTCATAACAAAACAGTCACTACTTTCACTCCGACTTATATTTGCACTAAAGCCCTACACACATCTGCTTTCATTATTTCTATTTATTCTTTATTTAGACATACTTATTTTGCTTTAAAATGTTGCAACTGTGATGATAGCCTGACAACAACTTGTGCTGTGAGGAAGTACATTTCTATGCTGGTTTGGAATCTGTGGTGATGGATGGATGCTTGGTGGTTTCTCTGCCACTTTTCAACATCTCCTAAGGTGTGTAATCACCTCACTGAAAATATGTGTACATGTCAGAGCCACCAACTGAGTTTAAGACTAAGGATATTTGAGTCAACAAGGATGGCTTTTAGCTCCCATTTGATTTTGGGATTAGGACTAACTAGAGTCAAAATACTTTTATACGCTGATCACACTTTTTTTTTTTTTTTTTACAGTGGAGTTCTACTTAAGTCAAGCTGTAGACCTTTTTTAATAAGTGTTCAGTCACTGTAGTACTCTCTGCTGAAACTAAAGCAAGTTATTAAATCAAAGAAGACTAAATTTATCTCTTGCTAAGACTGGTGATTATTCTATTGTTACACTAGATGGTATCAGTTTAAAAAGTCACTTGATGTAAGTATTTAGAAATCCAGAGAGATGAAAAAATATTGTTCAATGCTCATGTTGGTAATTTGTTTAAAGAGTTTAGACCCGGAAGGGTTTTCTCCACTGAATCCAGAAAATGACTATGTCCATCTGTGTTAAAATTGTTAAATGTTCCCAGAGTGAATTTGGTAAAACTTCCTTCTTCAGTTTGGGTGTCTGTTTTGTTTTCATATTTGAAATTAACTTAGAAATACCAGGCTTTTGAGGTTCTTAAAAGGTAGCAACATATAGCTGTTTTACTCAATCCTTTACTGTTAAAAGGTATTGTTTCACATGTTTAATATTTATTTCTATATCTGTTTTCTGAGTTTTTCTTCTTCGCCGATGATGCTTTTACTTGAAAATGTTTTTTTTTTTTTTTGTTTTTTTCTAAATGCCATCTTGATCAGGACCACTAGAAAAATAGAAGCTTTATTTCAAAAAGATCTTTCCTGGCTAAATAAAGGCTCTAGTATCAGAGATATATGGCAGAAGCAAAACAGGGGGAAGTAGGGAAGTTAAAAAAACTTTCACACACAAATAAACTCAACAAGCTCGGAGGGCTGAAGGCAACACAGTTAGGATATCCAGACACATTTAAACCTGACTGTAAAATTTACAGAGATTCAGGCTGCAGAAAATGTATTAAGTATAAAGGTGACAGAGAGCAGAGCTCTTTAATCAAATTTGATGTAATCCTGGACAATTCTGCATCCCCAGTTATAGAAGCTCTGCTTATAAATCGTGATGTATTTTACCTATGTCACTCAAGCTACATCACTAGGCATTTATAGCAATTTCTCACACAAATTTTTGACATTTCTTTGTCTTTTAATTTGAGTCTTTGTTCCTAAACAACTGACAGATATAAGCTAAATGTTTACATCTCCATGAACAGCACAGCATAAAATGCCTGTTACACATCATGTAAAACGGTCAGGGACAGAAACTTGGCAGGGACACACATTATGCACCCTCAGTTTTAATAGGAACAATTACAATCTTGCATTTATGTTACTGACTGCAAATAATTTTATTATCTTAAAAAATGTTTACTTTATGAAAGATAACAATTTCCCCACCTGGCATAAACTAGCATGGGGATGTCATAAGCACAGGTGAACACTCGTTAGGTTGATAACAAGACAAACATGTGCCTAACATCTTTGTCTTCCTGTGTTAGCATCGGTCGCCTCTAAGAAAAATGTGAAAGCTATCATTTTGCATCAAAGTGGCCTTCCATACAAGAAAGCAGCTGCTAAGAATATTCCACGGGACAGAACTATTTTCAAAATGATCAAGAACTATAAAGTGACAGTTTCAATTGTAGTCAAAAAGGCTTTAGGGTGTTCTAAGATTGTCCAAAGGCCTGTGCTGTATCTACATTGAAGATTGTGCTACCAAATGCTGTTGCCCCATCAGCAGCTGGTGGGTGAGATGAAGTGAGGTGACTTTTGGGAAAACAACTCTGCAACAAAAAAGGTTGGTTAAGAAACCACTCCTTCTTCTTCCCAGAAAAGTATCAGACAAAGACTGAAACTCTTCAGGAGGTTTAAGGATGTGCAGCAAAAAACTGGAGGAAAAAAACTGTTTCCTCTGATTAATCTCAAATCCAATTGTTTTGGACATCTGAAAAATCATTTGTATGGGGGGAAATAAAGGGAGAGCATATGTCCTGTGCCATGCCGACAGTGAAGCAACCTGGTATGATCCATGTGTGGGGTAGCTTTTCATCTGAGGCGCTGGGCTTACTGCCAGTTCTGTCAAAGAACACCAGCTTGAATAAAGAGAGGGATCAAGAACATCCTTTAAGAGCAACTTCTTTCAGTATCCAGATACAGTTTGTTCTTTATCTCAAAGATCAAAATACAGAAAGTAACCACATAGAGTCTGTGGCCAGTTTTTTTTAAAAAGTAGGTGAATAAGCAGAAACCATTAACGTCAAGCTCTAATAGAACATGACAGACAAAATCTGGACAAGAAGTCATTTAGCTTATTTAGCCACATTTTGCTATATTGCTCCTAAATTTTAAAGAAACTGAAGAAGCAACAGTTTTGTGATCAACATGGATAAACAAGGGAGTGTTGACTTCTGGAGGTGTACTGGATCTGTGTCACAAATGCTTCAGCAGCAGAGCTCTCAAAGTCAAAATGCTTAACCGCAGTAAAACGTATCTGCTTAATATTGCATTTTCCCCCATACGTTTATACTTTTTTAGTTGTTTCTAAGTATTTGAGTTGTATCAGATTCCTAATTTTCCTGAAAATCTCCTAAAAATTAAGATAAAATGCTATTTTGCTCACAATTAAACAGAGAAATATACTTGATTGCTTGAATCACAAAATAAATTAGGTGAAGTTACACCACACTTTTGAGACTCTGCTTAAAATTTTGGCCTTGCCTCACTACTTCATTCAAATCAACAGCCTCACAATATTTGTAAGGCGTCCTTTGATGGCAGCATGTTGAAAGTTGTTAGTGGAATTGAGTCGTCTTAACTTGTAACTACAGATGTTTTCAAAAATGTCCTGGTTTTAAAGCTACAAAAAGAAACTCAGATTGACGATCCAGTTAGATCCATCATGCATCTTTAAAATTCCAGTTCTCACAAACAATCCTTCGATGTGAAAACCAATTCCTAAAATAGTGAACAGCGAGCTGACACATTTTGCCATTTTGTCTGACAAATCCCACATATCAGGCGGGTATCTGTAGGTGGTGACATAAACTAAAGCAACCAATACACTGTGACACAGACCGCTGCACAGCGAAAGTTTTTCTTCCATATGTCACATCAGGAAATGTTTTCTGACTTTATATTACATTTGAACAAATAATAAAATGTGAGGAGCTGGCAGCAATCGTGCTGCTGTATTGTTTGTACGTGTGGGAGGCTCAGGTAAGAAGCTGGCATGCTTGCCGCATTCGGGAGGGAAAGCTGGGAAAAGCGTAGAACTCCGACACGAACACGCAGGCACACATTTTCCAGTGCCATATATTTTCATCAGTGGTTATCTGATCCGTTATGCAGCGTGAGACCGGGCAAAGTGTGCCCACAGCTGCATTAGTATCACCGATCATATCGCCATGTGCCTCAGACCGTCCCACTATTAATATTCACACAATCTATCCGGAACAATGGGCCTTTCTTGGACTCTTTTTTTTTTTTTTCCACTGGTCACTAATTGGATGTAATTACTCATCTACAAAACAAATGAGCGTGCTGAGGTTGCCTTGGAGACTGGATCAGGGGGCCCAGCAGTGCGAATCGTTTGCGGGGCTTCATTTATACTGATAATTATCTCCCTTGCACCCACTCCATCCCCCCCGCCCTCCCTCCCTGCCCTCAGTGACCAAAACTGGCTGTGAAGCAATGGAGGGGGGAGTGTCCTGCAGTCATCTGTTACTGACATCATCGGGGTGGCACTCTGTAAGTGGATAAATGCCCTGCTCTTGTTCCCACTTTGCCAGGTGACTGCCTTTAAGGAGGAATCACAAACCTTGAAAGTACTTCTTCTCTTGTTCTCCCTACTTAGAAAATAAAATTTATCACATTTATGATAATACAGAGCCTCTTGAGACTTCAGGGTGGGAAAATCTATAACGTGTACTTTCCTTAGAAGGAAGAAAACTAAATGATTAACGTGGATTTTTTTTCATCTTAATGTTAACAAAATAACTGTCATCTAATGAGCAACAAAATGACTCATTTTGAACATGCAGTGTCTTGAAAAGGTTTTTATACCTAATGAAGTTTTTGACATTTTATCATGTTGCAAATTCAAACTTCAATCTGTTTTACATTTTATATAATAGGGTGGGTGATACGCAACATTTTCCCAATCGATATTTGTCACTCCAACAAATTACAACGGGCAAAGTACAGCTCTGGAAAAAATTGAGAGACCACTGCACCAAACCCCATTGAAAACATCATGGTTATTTTCCATGATTTCTGAACTCTTTTTGACTAATGTTCCTGTAAAAACATTAGTATTGATATTTCTAAATTAATATCTACTCGTTTTCTTTGCATTATTTGAAGTTTGAAATCACTGCATCTTTTTCGTTATTTTGACCATTTCTCATTTTCTGCAAATACTAAAGTTTTGCTTGGAATTTCTGAGGCATGTCAGTAGTTCATACAATAAAAGAACAATGTTCATTTTACTCAAACATATACCCATAAAAAGTAAAATCAGAGAAACTGATCATTTCAAGTGGTCTTCCAGAGCTGTAGGCGACGTTTGGATTTTTTTGGGACATAGAATGTAAAAATTGTATGAACTGATTTGACAATTTATAGAACAGAAGTCCAAAAACGTAGGAATTTGTTGCCAAAAAAATACAAAGTCACCTATTTGAGACTACTTTGGCTTTAAACAAGATGAAAACGGTAAACCACAGGATGTAGCGAAAGCAGTTTTGCACTTGTGCAGTTTCAGCTAAGAACTCAAACACTAGAAATTTGCACGACGTATTCACCGTCTGGTTGCTGTAGCTCCATCATGAAGCTCTGAAAAAGCTTTTCACCAGCAGAAATAAGGCTAAAAATGAAATGAAGAGCCCCAGAAGGAGACAGTGCGGCTTGGCTGTAACTATCTTGGAGATGAAAATGCATGAAAAAAAAATTCCATTGATGTCACAAATAGCAGGAAAATACACATACCGGCCACAAAATTATTAAATACCAATTGTATACACTGCTAAATCTATATAGGGGTAAAAATGCTTGTTTTTGAAGCATTCCTAAGGTTTATCCAAAAGAAATAGCCTATTTTCCTTTTTTTAAAAAAATTCTGTACGGTTTTTTAATGTTTCCCTCATGTAATTTGGCTGTGAATGAGCCAAATTGCTCAGAAAAGACTTACCCTGCAGCAGATTTATTTTAATGGAAGTGCATAAGTTTGCTGGAGACTATTTTTATTTCAGTTTTTTGTTTCACTTTGTACTTGTTTTTTCATGTTTGAATCTGTAGAACAGGTAGTTCAACAGTAGTAAGCATTATTAAATTGCAGGAAAAAAGCCAGTCTGTTTTCCTCAAATCAGCCATTGCAGTTACTATTTTTAAAAATTAGTAACTGACCATAGGATGCTGCCTTTCTGTTCTATGTTTGAGAAAATAAGTCGGCGCTGCACCTGGAGGGACTCTGGAGAAAGTAAAAGCTTTTCTTGCAGCTGGAAGGAGTTTGTGTGAGCCATTACGCATTAGTTGTTATTTCTTCTGTGAGTCTTTTTACTTCAATTAAGTTTTTCTATTTAAAGAATAAAAACTATCCTAAAAGAACAATTGTCGCAGGGCTCACTTGTCCAATCGCTCAACCTTATAGACCACCACAAAACGGAACATAATGATAGAATGAGAAAATAGAAACCTTTTGTTTTTATCTATCACATAGAATCCCAGTAAAAAATAATAAGAAAAAGTTTAAGTGGTGTGAATACTTTCGCAGGGCACTTTCTATAAATAACTAGCACAGTTATTTGCTCAGTCGACAAATACTGGAACCTGGGGAACGCAACAATCTATCACCAAAAGTTATTTTCATGCCATCAAGCAGGAATCGTTCATGCAGTCACTCCTCCGTCTCCCTCGCGGCAGCAGTGAGATTCCTCAGAGGGCCTTAAACCACATCGCTCTACAGAAGATGTCAATAAAGCTGACACGCGGCTCCTTAAATTAGCTTTGAATTTTAGAGCTACCATAATTAGCTCTTCCATTTTCACCAGTGTCATTTTAAAAATAGTGTGAAAGAAACTAACAGCTCTTTTGCTGTCTGGCCTTGCTTTCACTTTCCATTTGAAATAATCTTTTCTGTATGAATGGCTGAGTAATTAACAGCACTAGACACTCTTTTCAGAGAGCACAGACATTTCATAAATAATACATATTTAATGTCTTTTCATTTTGTGTTCAGAGAGGCTTGGCTAATGAATTTTAACAGATGATTTCTTCTTGGATTAACTCACCCATACTCAGGCCTCTGTTTTCTTTACTTTAAATTTTATGCCTGCTTTTCCATTTTCTTTGCGTTTCTTTCAAGTGTGGAATGAAGTAAAAAAAAAAAAAAAAAGTACCTGCTGATCCATATTTACCTTACACCACTGTTGGGAAATGATTCTGAAGAGTTACAGGAAGGGAAGAAGAAAAGTGAACACTGAAAAAAAACAATTTAGCAGCGAAATGAATCAACTGACATTGGTTTCTCTGCAGGGGAAAGCATTAAATGATTTTGAATGTAGATTTTAACCTGAGAGGCATCTGGTTTACTTGGGACTGAGAAAGGGCACTCAGTTATCGACAGTCGGCACAGATTATTCCATCGCGAGCAGGTTTAGAGTTGACAGCGCTGGCCTTTTGGCTGACTGTTTTTTTTTTCTTTTTTCAAGCATATCCGGTCAGGCTTAAGTGCTCAGAAGAAATCTGAGTCATGGGGAGTGAAGTCTGACAGTGAAACCGCTGACATGTAATGACCATCTACATAAATTAAACAGCCAGTGATACTAATCCATGCACTGTTTAACAAATGTTAGAAAATGTCATTTGAATGACTTCTCAAATTTGTAATTTGCTTTAGGATGCACAGTTTGAGTCAAAAGTTTCTTACATTTGTTATGGGTGTAAATGTTTGAAAGTTTTAGAATGTTTTTCTCCTGCCAAAATTATTATTAAATAACTTTTAGTATTTATTAATGCAAGACTTGGGTGCAAAATTTTGAAATTATTTGATTTAAAAAAAAATTATTATTATTATTATTATTATTATTATTATTATTATTATTATTATTATTATTATTATTATTATTATTATGTGTTTTATTTACATATGTTCACAGATATACCCCTAATGAAGTTTGGTAAAATGTCCCTCAAAAGCCTGCACAGAAAGTGCGTCTATCAACAAACTTTTTGACCAATCTTAGTAACAGAAGTTTTCCAGGAGTTCCTTTAAAGTGGTTGGTTTTTCTGGGAAAGGTCAGGATGTGAAATACAGTCCATGAATTTTCAGTAGAGATGAAGTTACATTCATTCTAGCTTCTTCATGTCAGTCTGCTTTTATCTATTCCATTGATGTGCGTTTGAGATTATTATCCTGTGGGAAAGTTTCAACCATTTAGATGTGGAGTGGAGGCTGAAACATGTGCGCCATCTTTGCACAGCCTCCAGAGTGAGACTGGGCCCTTCACATGATACTTGCACCACCATGCTTGACATTTGACAGAGTTCTCAGGTTTCAAATGCTTAACTTCAATTCCTTCAACAATATGTGATATTGTGTCTAAACAGCTCAATTTTGAACACACTGACAATTTCCTTTTCTCTGAGGGTGACAGTTTGGGTCACAGTTAAATGATTCATAATCCCAACCACACAATAGAACTGGTTTTATCATCAGTAAAGTAGGCTAGCATTACCTGATGAAATGGGCCGGTTCAGAGGTCACAAATACACATTAGAACTCCTTTCAGAAAGAAAAAATGGGAAATGCTGAAATATGTCCCCCAAATCTTCTCTGAATCAACAGGCACATCATTTCTCTTCAGCACGCTATGACTCACAAATGTGAGGGAATCTAGGTAGATATTGAGCCTAAAAATTTATGTCTGAACTTGTGTTGATCAATGAAAATCAGCAATCAAGTGTTTTTTCTCTTTTTAAATCCCAGACATTGTCTGCTATGCTATCAATCAAGCATAAAAAAAAAAGTAGTTGAAATGGATCATAAAAAAGCCTCAAATTAATATGACGTCATCCCTTTCTGGGCGTCATAAATTAGCATCAATTGTGTTCTGGTCTCAATACAGTGTCAGATAAACGGGTTTTCCTCCTTTCTAATGCTACTAATTCATATCATACCTACATTTCCGTTAATTTTCGGCATAATTCAAACAGAGAATGACATTGCTTTACATTATTGGATATAAATTCAGGCGATAAGGGGTTAACTGTGTTACTGTATTTCCAAACTACATTAAACGAAATATAAAGCCCCATTGATGAAAGGGATCTAATTTTATTCAATGCATGTACTGTTAGGGCTGCAGATGATTACTTCCTCTAAGTTTCTTTTGGAGAGTGTGTTTTGTGTGCGGCCCCTGGAGGGCAAAGCGATGACGTCCCTGAAGGCCTGTGCCTGTAACCTCCGAGCATCTGCTCCCCACAGCTGTGAGAGAGCCACCGCTCTGCCGGGTGGAGTGCAAAGGGACGCTTTGCCCTCCCTGTTGTGTCAACCGTTTCCCTAGGCCTTGAGACAAAAACGTGAGCAGGCAGGACGGACGTGGCATGTCTGCTCATGATTCTTCACACCAAATACAGGGAGAGAGCTCCTGGCCTCGGAGCTGAGCTCTACAGATTAGCATCTGGGACAAACGACAAATGGACCCGAGCTCACTATGAGGCAGGCTGATTAAGTTCTCCACACACAGCCACTCCTCCTCTCCTCTTGGGCATGGCCGTACATCACAGAACTTGTTGGGAGGGAATTGATATTAATCTTAATTTAAAAATGTCTGTCACATAAGTTTTCTTTTTTCTGTCAGTGGAGGGCGGTGGAGGGAAAAAAAGCGTGTGGAAGATGAGTAGAGAGAAGAACAAAGATACGCAGCAGCTATCTAATCATCATTAGAATGGGTTTCTAATGATGTGAAGATTGTCTCACACTCACACGTTTTTTTATTTTTTTAACCTTATAATTCCCCCACAGCTAACTCGGAGTCGAAACAAGGAAATCAGCAGAATGCAGCAGAATTTGTTTTGAGTACGCTTCAGGTAAACTCTGAATCTATGAAGACAACTGACACAACTCTGAAGTTCTCTGAAGTGTCAGCATCTCACTTTTTATCTGAAAGATTGCAAATAGACTGACTTTATAAAGAGAGAGCTTCAGAATATGAAGCCATCTTTTCATCAGATAGCTAATGTCAGTCGGCTCCAAGAGTTGGATGCTATTGCAGAGTGGTTTAGATGATTTCTCACCATATATTGCAGTCATCACATAGCTGTTCACTATTATTTAATACTAATTTATGTAAATTAGACTTCTTGGCGTTGAACCTGAGGCTGGACAACATGAATTCAGCATGTTGCTACCTGCACTAGAATTGCCTATTCCCTCTTCTTCAGGCCTTCCCATGCAGATTTTCATCCCAGCCACCATACTTTGCCAATCTGACCTCCAATGGGGCCTTGCTGTAGCTTAAACCAGATTCAAAACAGCAACAGCAGATTACAAAGCAGAGTACGGGGTTGGCTCCTCTCTAGCTCCAGGCAATGATAAACTCTGCGCTGTAGCCAGATCTCTGTGATCTCCCGCCTGCCTAAAGCTACAGCCTCTGAAACAAGCCTACAAAAAGTGCTTCGGGACCGGTCCTTGCTGTGCAACAAGCTACACGGTGGAGATCAGGGCAGCAAAACGCCTCTTTAAACCAAGACTAAGGCCTCACTTTTGCAATAGTTACAGAAACGCCTCAGATTTGGGTTTCATAAAACAAAACAGGTCTTTCTCATCAACACACTTTTAATGTACAAGCTCATGCACCTATTTTTGTGTCTTAAGCTGTTATTTCCCCTGTATCAGTTTTATATTTGGTCACCTTATAGCACCAAACTTTAATGTATTTTATTAGTATTTTATAAGAAAGGGCACCATAAAAATGTCACAGAATTGTGAAATAAAAGAAAAATAATATATGGGTTTCTAAATATTTCACAAATGAAAGTCTGAAAAGTGTGGGATGTATCTGACTCCAGCCACCCAGAGTCAATATTATGCAGAAATACAGTTAGCCTCAGTTAGCTGTGAATCTTTTGAGGTACATTTGAACCAGTGTTTCTTAATACTGTTTTATAAGCTGCCTGTTTGTTGTGTATACAGACTATACAACTCAGTTGAGTTTGATAGTATGAGAAGGAACAGTTTGGGTTTCTACTAAAGTTCAGGGAATGTATTTCTTCATTGCAGCACCTCTTAAAGACACTAGATTTGTAGCCATTTTGTTTTCATTTTTTGCCTACGCCACACCTGTTGATTTTTAAAATCTGCCTCCACAGCAGCTTCACTCTTCCTGCTGAAGAAATGCATCCACTCAGGATGATGCTGCCACCGATACGTTTCACTGTGAGGATAGTTGGTTCAAAGTCATGTGAGGGTTAGTTTTATATCATTTTGAAAATGCGCAAAAATTTTGGCTTTTTCTGACTGGAACACTTTTCAGATTTTAATCATTTAAAAATCACATATCATGTCACTTCCATTTTCTGATTCTGCACCACTTTGTGTTGGTCCACTACACTAAATCCCAGGCTAACAGGGTGTTATTACTTTTGGCAAGGGACTGCATAAGTATGCAAGAGGCACATTAGGTGTTGATAGAAGGCGCAAATTAATCAAAGACAGAAGTGAGCAATAGGATCTAATAGAAAATGCAGCAAGAGCCACATCTTTTAGTGGCTGTTGGTGTTTTACACCACTGCGGCAGTGTTCAGGGGTGTGTTTTCTGCAAGAAGCAGGACACAGAGCGACATCCAAAATACACCTTGTCATCAGCCGCGGTCTGCCACAGACAGGGGAAGTGAGCAGCTGTCATTTTTGTCTGTTGAACACAGGAAGTGGAGCAAGTGCCCTCTCCCAGCGATGGAAAATGTGTCCCACATGCCAACGACAATCTGTGCGAATCGGCGACAATGTGCAGACAAGCACCACTGCACACAAAAACGGGCACAAAAAGGGTCATTGTCATATATTTGCATACACCCAAGAAAAATCCTTAAGGGTGAGGATGTCTTTTCCCGGACTTCTTGTGACTTAACAGCTGACACCGCATAGACTCTGCTTCTATCAAACTGGTTCAATGTAGACAAACATATGCATATATACAACCTGTGGTGCTCGGTGGGAACTGTAGGTGGAGTCAAAGCACAAAGAATCCCCACTTTTAAAAAGGACCCTATTTTTCCACCAACAACAGGAAAAAAACCTTGTTTGGACAAAAAAATTAGAAAATTTAGCAAAAAGAGACTAGGAGAATTGCCATTCCTCAGCCAACACTGGGCCGACCGCTGCAAATAAAACCGTAAGATGGGACGGAGATGCAGCTGCATTTCCCCAGACGGCACAAACGTAGGACGGTCAAGCCTGAGCAATCTGTATCCTCCTGTTGGCTTGTGTCTGTATAGAGTGCTGAGAGCTTCACGCATGAATCCTTCAGCCTCATCACAAAGGCTACAACGCAGCATAATAAATCAATATTGGCCAAAAAGTTAAAAACAGAAGTTGTATATTGATTTTCTTAAGTCTCTCATTCTGATGCAGCTATTTTCATACCCAATTGTTATTTTTCTAAGATAGTTTTGCCTCGTTCTAAGAAAGGATAGACCATCTTTATATTCCGTCGCTCTAAAAGCGCTCTAAAAAAAGGCCCATGATGTCACTGTTTTCCCCTCTAGCGCACCACCTCTCAGCCTCTGTTCATAATCATTTACTTGTCTTCCTTCCATTTGCAGCTGTCAGAATTAAACTGTACATAATGGCTGCCATCAAGCCTCCTGGTTCGCGGCTGCTGCTAACCCCAAATCAACATTCCTGCATCTTAGTAATGCTCGCTGCGATTGTCAGGCCAAATTGTTTGTTTTGAAAATGCTAAATCAAACCACCCGACGCAAAAGAAATAGCACCTGATTGGCCTCCGACGTTCCCTCTGTTGATTTAAATTAAATTCGAAGTGGGACAAGAGTGGGAATTTGCAGACGTGTAGTTTTCATACGCTGCTGCTGCTCTCCGTGTTTAAGGGAGTTCATTTCACATCACATGATGTTAAACAGAGGTTATCTGCTGACTTTTTTTTGAGCTACTGAACAAACCAGGTGGGATCTGAGTAACAATTAAAACACACTCTCTCCAGCAAGTTCCTAATGGTATGGCTGATTAGTGAAGACACCCCCTTTTCTAAAGGCAGCAGGCTGTGTGTTCAGTCAGGGGAAGCCGTTATTGACAGCTACTGAATGATCTACAGTTGTAAGGGTGGGAAAAGCAGGATGTCTAAATGAAGTGGACATGCTGATCAATGCTGTTTAAGACGGAAAGAAACCAGCATCCTGCTTTTGGTACCAAATGTCGTTGCAGAAATCTGTCTCTGAAGACAGCATAGTTTACTGGAGTAAATATAAATGCACCTAATCTCTGTTTAAACAGCTGTGCTTACTTCTAAGCCACTAAGATAGAAGTAAAACGTTGACTGTAATTATAGCGCCTTGCATCCTTGCAACCACAAACATCAATGTTTTTTTAATTTTTTTATCTTGATTTGATGTATTAGACCAGCCTTAAGTAACATCAGGGAGAAAGTTGATGAAGAGTTGAAGGTTTATAAAACAAACCCCAATGCTCAACACAAACATGGACTCAATACCATGGTGGTAGTAACATACTGTGGGGATGGGTTTCTTCAGGATAAAGCTCGTCATAGCTGAAGTGAAAGTGGACAAAGTTAAATACAGAGCAATCCTGGAAGAAAACCTGTTAGAGGCTGAACAAGAATTGAGAGTAGAGTGGAAGTTCACCTTCTAGCAGGACAACAATCCTAATAACATATGCATACATATGCATATGTTTGATTTAAACAGCGTTTAAATCAACCAATGTGTTAGAACCATGTCACTAAAAGAAAACCCCACAGGAGTTGCAGATGTAACTTGTAAAAAGTGGTTCTATAAAATATTGACTCAGACTAGACTCTTTAGTTCACTTTCTTATTTGCAAAGATCTTTGAAAACCATGCTCACTTTTCTTTCACTTCAAAATTATGCACTACTTTTTGTTGGTCTATTACAACAAACTCCAACAAGACACATTGACACTTGTGGTTGTATTGTAAAAACGTTTGAGTATTCTTGGAAATATCAACTCTAAAATATGGATACATCTGAACGATTACAAAGAAGACAATGGGAAAAGAAGTAGAATGACTGACTTATCTGATATTGTATTTCCTCAATGCTTTAGCCTTTACGGAGACAATCCACCAATACAGTGAAACAATGTGCAACATGATGATGAACTATAACTTGAACTATAACTATGGTAAATTAAATGATAAAATGATGCCAAATGATAAAAAACATATCTACCATATTTACTTGCAAAGACAGAAGCTATAATACTTTTGTCTTATGGTCAATTTGTAACACTTTTACAATCAAAGTTGTTCAAAGAATAAGTTTAGATCCCTTGGTATATTTTATTACAATTATTTTTTCAAGAATTGCTTGTAATTTCCACCGAGCCAAATTAAAACGACAAAAAATATCTATTACTTATAGAAATCTAATTATCTGGGAACATTTAATACAAGACTTGTTCTGTTGTGGCTGATTTTAAATTTCTTTTGCAAACCCCAAATTAAATTGCAGGTTATTTTTTAAGCAAATTGCATTGTTTTAATGTACATGTCAAGCTATGAATTAGTCTAAGCTACATGTCGTTGCTATTTGTGTTAAGGTTTTAGAGGACTACGTCTATGGGGAGAAGCAGAGCAGGAGAAGTTGAAGAGAGCAGCAGCCACACAGAACATGGACAGAGCGTTTACCTGGCCCTGTGCTCTGTGGGTACGCCAAGTAGCCGCCTCTTCCACGGGCCCCCCTACCTGAGCCACGCGCTGCTGCTACCGCCGCCGCCGCCACCGGTCCGTATGCCGTCGCTGGGAAGCCTGTGGGCACAAACACACACGCGCATCACTTCCTGCACATGGGATGAGCGACGGGACAAAGTTGATGCCAATGCTGAGCTGTGGGATCAGGCTACACAGCCTGCAGAGCCGGGGGTTCATGTCGGAGTGACGTCTACCAGCAGACACCTGCAGAGTCCAGAGTGACATCCAGAACCCTGGTGTGTGTGTGTGAAAACAGGAGGGGGTTTTAATGGATCACCTGCTCTAGAGGGGTTCTGGCACTCTTTGGACAGGGCTTCTGCAGGTTTCACCAACTAAAATTTAAGACTTTTAAAGACCACTATGAATGAAATTTTAGACCTGTATAATGACAGAAATGTACATTATAATTGCCTATACATGTACATTTATACATCTAAATATAAATATGTATATATAGAAAAAATGTTATTTGTGAGAGTAATTATAGATATTGTCACATTCTTACTTTGAAAGTGATGAAAACATTAAATGCCATTCCTTTTGGATTATTTCCCTTATTTGTCATCAAGCTGCATCTGTGGCTCCATTCTCTATGGGTTCTGTACTCTCTTCCTTTTCAGCTGTATTTCCCTCGAGAGTAACAACTTTGCTGAAATAAAATTCTTCAGTAGGTAAGACAAACTTTGTCCAGACAACTGCTGATAAATTTGCACTTAATCATGATAGATGGAAAAGTTATCCAGCTAGCTAGCAAGAGTAAATAACCATCTAGTTAGCAATAGCCTGAAAGATTTATTCTTATACTTAAATTTTTTATGTTGTCGAGCAATTCTTCAAATCACACAAGAACGGCCTGAGCAAACCTAGAAGTCAAGAGAAGGAAGCTATCCAAACATGCTAAACAATACGTAGGCTAAAAGACCTCAATATTTTTTAAGTCTGGGGGTTTTCAACGAACCACATGTAGAGGCATTACTCTTAATTACAAATTACAGCACTTGCCTGAGTTAAGGTGAGGATTCATGTTGAGATTGGTCACAAATACATCCAGTTCCATGCCACAGTAATCAGTAAAGTCTGTCTCACATAAAAAAAACTTCCCAATGAACACCAGTAACTTTGGAGAATAATTTGTCAACTGATGGGCACAACTGTGAATTTTTTTTGAAGGTGTGAGTCTTGCTACGTTGACGAAAATCACACTGACACTGAACCATGGTGGTTGTATTGCGATGGTCAGAGCCTAAATTAGTGCTTCGGTACCTGGAAGACTTGCCATAATTGACAGCACCAAGACTTCTGCTCTCTTCCAGAAAATCCTCAATATGCACCCATCAGTTTCTGACCTTAAACTTCACCTCTGGATGGATAAAAACTCCACAAAATATATGTTTTGGAGTTGCCTAGTCAAAGTCCAAAGAAAATCTGATTGAAATGCTGAGTCAGAATCTTCAACAGTCTCCATGTTGGCTTAATTCAGACAATTCTGCAAAGAAGAATGGGACAAAATTCCTCCACAGTGATGGAAAAGACTTATTGCCAGTTAGTTTCTCTTGAAGGCATTAGGTTCTGGTGGCAATAACTTTTAGTTTTGCATAATTTGGTTTGAATTGCTTTCGTTCTTAATTCAAAGGAATTATAACTTACAAAACAGCTTTTTACATTTACACACTTCATCTTTACTTGATATCAAAATATGTTTTTGTAATCGGACTAAAAGTGAAAACAACCGAAACCTATTAGGGGAAAATACCTATTTAATGCACTACTGTATTTCTTTTTATTTTTATCTTTTCACTTTTTAGGTTCATCTACCTTCCACACCTAAAAGGGCAAATTTATGCTGTATTGCAGAAAACTGTGAGCAAACTGACTTCAGTCCCTGATTACAGTTGTGTAATAATTTGACTATGAGGCTGTTTATGTCACATTGTTCACATAAAAGTCTATAGACACTTCTGAGCTGCACAGACACGGCCATAATAGCTCCACCTCCGGGGACAATTCATGAATTTTATTCCGAGCACTCCCAATTATGGCGACTTTCAATGGAAGCTGAATAATCCAGGGTAATTCATTCCATGTGTTTTGCTTTCTGTTGGGACTATTCGGTGGAGAGCAAGAAAAAACACTTCCTACAATCAGACGGAGGCATCTGTCGGATGATCCGTCACTCACATACTTACATCTGCGAGCTTATGTTTCGATTGAACACCTCTCTTTTTCTCCCCTCATTTCCAAGGCTTTAAAGCATGTTTATATTCACGTTTACAAATCAGTCCCAAATTGTCGGTTTAAGACACACTTATGAAATAAGGTTTAATTTCTTGCAAATATAACTCCACTTTCTGAGGGTGTGATAATTTCAACAAATATCAGCCCAATAATCAGAGTGTAATTAAGCCGAAGCAGGATCTGTGAATTGTAATTACATCGTTGGCCCTAATGAACACGACTGCTAGAGGTGGATGAGAGAGAGGCTAGTCCATGCCCAGGGCTCGCGCTCTTCTCTCAGCACAGGAATGGCATGTCATTAGCAGTGGTGATGAGATTCCTCACTCTGGGCTCAACACTGTCTATGCCTAATCAGCCTCCTAAAATTATCTCCACAGGAGCTTTTTTTCCTCACTAGCAAAGAAAAAAAAAAGATCTCCAAATTTCCGCAGTTGGAGTTTTTCTACATAGTTTTTTTGTTTCACAGTTAAATGTGGAGGTTTCTTCTCCATGCCAGGACGCATTTCTGGTTGAAGGCTGCGGGTTTAGGCTTTTCTCTGAATGCTACCGGACACCTTTGAGGATACATTTTTTCGATTGCTGTGGAGGTGAAAGGAGCACCAGCAGGTGACCTATTTTCTGAGCCTGCTTTGTTCCTCCGCCTCTCGAAGAGGAGAGGCTTACGAAAAAAAAAAATAAAAAGACCAATGAGATGATGAGGAGGTGCGAGGGCATGGTCAGATGAGCCGCAGCCAAAGAGAAAAACACGTAGCTTTTCATCAGCCAGCTGAGAAGGAGGTAATTCACAACTCGGCGGACACAACGTGTCGGAAAGCGAGTGTGTTGGGTGTGAGGCGCTGTCGTGCTGCGACCGGCGGGCAGGTGAAGAAGAAAAAGACACGGCGCTTTCCCTGCCGACTGTCTGACAGCTCGGGAGCGAATATGAAACTGGCGACAGCAGAAACGGCGTGGACGAAAGCCAAGAAGACGGCGACTGAAGTCAGTCGTCTTTGTGCTGCCGCTGCAGCCGAATCTAAAATCCCAGCTCAAATGTTGCCTGTTTTTAACTTTGTCACTGTACCAACGTTGGCCACGCACCCTCACATCTGAACAACAGTGTGCCACAAGGTTGCTCTGTGGAGCGGCGCACACCGACTCTCCTTCCCCCACCCCATCCTCCTTTTTTCCTAAGTGCTGAATCTATCTTCTCCTCACCGCCATTGTCATGACACCCCCAATAGACCCAGTGGCTCGGAAGTTAGTTGCGGGCAAAGTTGTGGTGAGAGATTAACTTTGCAGGATTAGGTGGGTTAATTAATAGATGGCTGCTGCTCATTGTTTTGCGCTCGCGCTGTAAGAAGCCACCCAAGAGAAGCGCTGCAGCATTAAATCAATTTCATGGCCCTTTTATTACTGAGGAGATAAAGCCAATATTTAGCTTTCAATTCTTCACAATTATTGGGCCCCTGCTTTGCCATGAGTGGCTGCACTTGGCTGGGGACAAGGACACATCTGTTTATGAGCTGCGGAGGCCCGGGGGCCTTGGTGTCCGGACTCCGGGGAACTGTCCTCAGCTCCCTCCCTTTCCCCCTCTCTGACCCTCCCGCCCCCCCAGCCTGCAGCACGCAAACTCAGAGCTTCCTCAGGAGTGTACATGGAAAGGAAGAAAGATTAGAGCGCAAAGAAAGACGAGGACGGTCAGGAAATTCCCAGACTGTCGCTTTTGAAGCAAATGAATTACAGTTTGTCCACAAAGACACCAATAAACAGATTCTTTCACACAAAAGCTTTTTCTGTGGCCATGTAAACAGTGCCTTGAAATACTACTCAGAATACCTTAGCTTTTTTACACTTTATGCTGCAACCGCAAACCTTGTTCCAAGTGCTTGCTACATTTCTTGCTGCATATTGAAAGCAGGATTTCGATCGGATTTCCTGAAATATTCACCAATTTTAATATTCTTTCATAAAGGCCACAATTGTGGATTGTACATCTAACAGTTGCCCTCTCAACAGACTTCTGCTCCAAAGTTATTTTGGGATCCCATCTTGTTAAATCAGGTAGACGGCTATTGCTTTGGAATTTTATAGGTTTTCTTATACATGAGCTGAACACTGATCTGAGATATTCAAAGCTAATAATATTGATTTTTAACCCAAGTCTGCTTTAAGTCTCCACAACATTCTCCTTGTTCTGTCTGCTCTGTTCCTTCGTCTTCATGATAGTTTTTGTTCATCAATGTTCTCTAAAAAAACATTGATGAATGTTTTTTTTATGCACACTTTCTTTAGTGTGCATAAACTACTGACAGGCAGAGTCTATTCTCCAGTAAGATGAAGGTAGTTGGCTACACCAGATTTTGTTCAAAAATATCAGATAAAAAGAAGCTGCATACAAACATATGCCACTTGGAGAAAATGCCAAATGCATTGAGTATTTCTCCCTTATCACGTAAAATCCCAGTAAAATCTTTAACAGCTTGTGGTTGTAAAGTGACAAAAGGTGAAAAAGTTCAAAACGTATGAATATTTTTACAAGGCACTGTATCCTTTCCAAGGGTATAATAAATTTACAACTGCTTAAAAAATGGATTTTCATATCAAAGTGCATAAGAGTCAATTTTCATGACAGCATATAAAACACACTGGCCCTTTAAGGCTGGAAAGTGGTATTTTTCTAAGGGGCAAACCAGTTCTTTCTCCACCAGCACCTGTATTTTCTGAGTCTCTGTGAACCTGTCTGTACTGAAGAAGGAGGAGAGACACAGTAGGGGCAATGTCAGTAATGATCAAACAGAACAGTGCAATTTTTGTGTCAAGGCTTCCCTGGATTTCTTTCTTTTTTCTTTTTTTTTCCTTGTGCCAGACTAGGTCAAAAGCTTTGTTTTCTCCATTACAAAGCTGTCAAAGCACTTTAAGAGCAAAATGATATTCAGCGAAGTAGAGAAAACGTGGTGGTGAGCTGGTCAAATTAATAACAACTGATACGGTAATATTAGAAAATATGTTTGCAAGCTGGCTTTTTGACAACAAAATTGTCAAATGCCATTTCCTGCACACATAGTTTCGATTATTTTGTTAACTCCTGCAAACAAACCCTCAAACTCAACCACTGCCATTCCCATACAGACAGTCTCCTGATGCCAACTATACGCGTGTGTACGCATGCATATATATATATGTGTGTGTGTGTGTGTGTGTTTGTGTGCGTGTGTATACGCTGGAAAAAATTAAGACACCACTGCACTAAACCCCATTGAAAACCTCATGGTTATTACACCAAATATTGACTTTTAAACTCTTCCTGAGTTAGAACATTAGTATTGTTGTTTCTAAATGAATATGAATTTGTTTTCTTCGCATTATTTGAGGTCTGAAAGCACTGCATCTTTTTGTTATTTTGACCATTTCTCATTTTCTGCAAATAAATACTAAATTTTTGTTTGGATTTTTGGAGACACATTGTTAGTAGCTCATAAAATAAAAGAACAATGTTCATTTTACTCACACATACAACTATAAAAAGTAAACTCAAAGAAACTGATCATTTTAAGTGGTATCTTAATTTTTTCCAGACATGTCTCTCTCTCTCTCTCTCTCTCTCTCTCTCTCTCTCTCTCTCTCTCTCTCTCTCTCTCTCTATATATATATATATAT